>CAMXCT020003347.1:436434-548934 GCA_947184155.2 Cladocopium goreaui
GTGTGGAGTGTAAAGTGTGGAGTGTAAAGTGTGGAGTGTGGAGCGTAAAGTGTAGAGTGTGGAGTCTGGAGTGTAAAGTGTGGAGTGTAAAGTGTGGAGTGAGAGTGTAAAGTGTGGAGTGAGGAGTGTAAAGTGTGGAGTGAGGAGTGTAAAGTGTGGAGTGTGGAGTGTAAAGTGTGGAGTGTTGAGTGGAAAGTGTGGAGTGTGAAGTGTGGAGTGTGGAGTGAGGAGTGTAAAGTGTGGGGTGTGGAGTGAGGAGTGTAAAGTGTGGAGTGAGGCGTGTAAAGTGTGGAGTGTAAAGTGTTGAGTGTGGAGTGTGGAGCGCAAAGTGTAGAGTGTGGAGTCTGGAGTGGAAAGTGTAGAGTGTGGTGTGTAGAGTGTGGAGTGTGTCGGCGACGCCGCAGGAAACAAAAAAAACGAGGATTTCGTGCGAGACTTCCTCCAATTTTGATCTTGTCGACACGTTATCAAACAGGTTGGAATGTCACAAAAAGTGGCACGCCTGCCACGCAAAACGGCATGACAACCTGCTTGGACACATTCGAATAGGAGATGTTTTCCAGCTTCCCTCATAGACACGGCGACACCGCAGGAAACAGGAAAACCAGCGACTCGAGACAAGACACGTGGATGCAGAAAAAACAGCATTTCGCACGAGACTTCCGGCAATTTTCACAGTTGGCAACATGACAAAAGGACAGGTTTTGTAGCTTCGCCCATAGACACGGCGAAGCCACGGGAAAACCAGAGACTCGAGACGAGACGCGTGGGAGCACCGAAACGAGCATTTCGTGCGAGACTTCCTCGAATTTTCACACTTTGTAGCTTCAAAATCGACGTTTTCCTATGGGTTTTCTTAGAAACCTCTAAATTTGCTACCTCGAAATCGATGTTTCGTGCGAGCCTTCCGTCAATTTTCAGTACATGTCACAAAATGCCACGCCTGCCACGGAATTTGCACCTTGTCGCCACTTGCCGCAGCCCTGCCAATGCGATTTACAAAATCCACGCAACACGACACGTCTAAAGTGCTGCGCATGCCACGAAAAATGACGATGGACACGTCCAAAGTGCTGCGCCTGCCACGAAAACTACAACACATCTTGTGAAAACGTCGCAAAAGTATTGCGCCTGCCACACAAAACGACTTTCGACACGTTACAAAACACCTCTGAATGTCACGAAGTGCCACGCCTGCCACGCGAAACGAAGCAACCCGACGTCTGAAACCTCCAAAAATGATCCCTCCTGCAGAACTTCCCATAGGCACGGCCATATGGTCCTCGCGCGGACGGTTGCGGACGGTTGCGAACGGTTGCGAACGGTTGCGACCACGAACGCAACGTCGAGCGAACACACCCTCAACCCCCAGACCCCCAGAGTGAAACGGGAACCCTGGCTACGCATTCGGGAAAAAAAACATCTTTTCCATCTAGATTTAAAATGATTTAAACATGTTTGAACTCGGAATCACCCCCCTTGCAGCTGACCCATTCAGGGTCCTGAAACCAGCCCAGCCTCCAAGGTCCGCGAAGCGGCCGCACGGGCCCTGAAGCACATCTTTGGGTAGCGATGGTGCGATGGTAGCGTGGCTGGTGAAGTGCAAAAAGGGGCAGACCTGACCTATGGAGACCCTTTGGAAACCTATTTGAGGCTAAAAAACATGGTAAAACCATGGTATAAAATTTACAAAACCCATCAAAACCCTTACCGAATGGTGTAGATTCCCTTCAATTTCACCAAACTTACTGTCCCTTCAATTTCACCACAGGAGGATCAATATTTTTGAAGTTGGAATTCTGAGGACCTCACTGGGAGGATAGATGTTGCAAGATGGACATTTCTTAAGAGAGGATCCCCCCTTGCAATGAAGCATGCAAAACTTCGAGAAGTGTATATAAATATATAAATATATAAATATATAAATATATAAATATATAAATATATAGATATATAAATATATAGATATATAAATATATAGATATATAATATAATATAATTTAATTTAATATAACATAATATAATATAATAAAACATAATATAATATAATATAACATAATATAATATAATATAATATAACATAATATAATATAATATAATATAATTTGATATAATATAATTCGATATAATATATAATATAATATAATATAATATAACATAATATAATATAATTTAATTTGATATAATATAATTCGATATAATATATAATATAATATAATATAATATAATTCGATATAATATATAATATAATATAATATAATATAACATAATATAATATAATATAATATAATATATATACACATTTTTTTTATACATACATAATATATATATATATTCCTACTAAACTGCTTCCATCTCTCACCAGATGGACAAAATCCTATGTTTTTCCTGAGCCTGCGGGCAACATCGCCAGCTGCAAGTCTTTTAAGCCGTAGTATGCTCCAGGTTGATTCGAGATAAGTTCACTTCTCTAGAGTCTGGTATCGATTTTTGTGAGGCCTGGAGAGTTCTGTTCAGACTGTGCCATCTCAGAATCAACTGTCCAAGAGGCTGAGTTCGTCGCCAAAACAGTGAGGCAGCGGTATAGTTTCGCATTGAAATGTGCAGAAAGCCTTGTAGCTCGCAAAGGCGACGGGTTGAAACCTGCCAGCAGCATTTTTGATCTCCCATGTGTCAGGGTCCCGAAGATAATTACATCACTATTACATCCAACCCAGGAGACTAACTTTGGCATGGAATTTGGGGAGAAAACGCTAAACGCCTCGATCATTATCCTCCTTGTCACTATTGTCGTAAACTCGCTTAATCATAATTGCTTACTCGATATGAACTATAATCCCTCAAGAGGGTGCCCCACGATGAATAGTTCAAATATATTCTGTGGGGGTTGGCATTTCATGTGGGGAAGGGGCGAGTTGCTGCAGTTGATTTTGATTATGTCTAACTCATGACACGTGACTTATATGACTTAATCTTGTTTTTCCCATGGAATAGTTGCCAAAAATGCCAGCCCCATTTTGGACAAGCCTGGATGGAATTGCATCCTTTGTTGGGTCCGCTGAATTTTGTGCTCATCATCGGCCCGAGCCATGTGACCATGAGATGTTGGAGGATGAGGACGATGTGCCAATGTCAATCCCACATTTTTTGCAACTTTACCGGGGGAACATAGAGAACAAAGAAATACAATGCCTTTCCTAAACAAATGAGTCAAAATTTTCTCTCCACTTGACCTCCACCAATGACAAGTTACAGCAACTGGCAGAGAATTTCCATCAGTTGGCCTCCATAATTCCAAGTTGGAGGATCTGTATGACGCAAGCGTCGGAGACCAAGAGAATGTGGGCAAATGATAGCAGATGTTCCATGAATGTTCCATGAATGTTCCATGAATGTTCCATGAATGTTCCATGAATGTTCCATGATTTATTATGGTTCGCTGATTGACTCTGGCTGGCTGGAAGTTGTAAACATTTGCTGTGAAACCGCCGTGTTGCCATTGGTCAAGGCAGCTTCACTAGTTTCCAACAACATCAAATAACCATTTTATGTCATCCATTGTCGTCCTTTCTTGTGCCATGTTATGTTTTACTTTGATATACGGCCTGGTCACGAGGCTGAGATGGCGGAAGATGGAGAACATGATTGTCTTGTCCATGGGGATAGTCTCCTCTGGTCCAACCCCGAGGACTGTGACGCCTACAGCGGCAGTCCAAGCACTGGTTTTGCGCCTGGCATTTGCGCACCATGAAACCAGAGAACATGCATGGCCTTGAATTGTGATATTGCTGCAAAGAAGTGTAACGCGTTGCCTCCCAGAATGAGTTTTAAAGTCTTGATCTCCATCGTGACAAATCCAAACAACGGGCATTTATGCCAACATATGTTGACATTCATGCAAGCAAACAACTGGCAGAAAATTCCTCCCCGCTGTTGGCTTCCATGTATATATATATACATAGATAGATAGATAGATAAGATAAGATAAGATAAGATAAATGGATAGATAGATAGATAGATAGATAAGATAAGATAAATGGATAGATAGATAGATAGACAGATAGACAAATAGATAGATAGACAGCTAAATAAAAAGATAGATAGATAGATAGATAGATAGATATCATTCGCACCAAGTAGCACCAAGTTAGCGCAGCCCCTTCATGGCCCTCGCCCTTTTTGGCTGCGCTGGGGTATTTTGAGGTTTTCAGTGTCGCCAACAAGACCACCTCTCTGGGATGACGCGCAGCGGACCGATAGAATGTGGGGAGATTCACTTTGACAAAATGATTGGCTGACTGACTGGCTGGCTAGCTGACTGACTGATTGACTCACTGGTACTCACTGGAAGTTGTTGAAGTTTCACAGTTTTTTTCCCTCATTTTACCCCAAAGTATTGAAGATACTAGGTTTGACTCAAGAAACTGTGGGGAACATCTATGCCGCTGTGTGCCAGAATTTGCCGGGTTCCCAACGCACACGATGTTCTTTCCAGGATTGCGAAATAAAAGCGAGCCGATGAGGATGCCGTGAGGTTTGAAGAAACCGATGATGACAACTCTCATTGATCTGGAGTTTCTGCTTCGTATCATGGGTTACTGCAATTGGGGCACGTAAACTGCCTGAGTCCATAGCTGCATATAGCTGCAACATGACAGACACGTTTTGCAATGACTGCCATGTTGCAGGTGTAGTGACTGCCATCATCATGTCGTCCACATGTCGTCCAGAGCCCCAGCTTGGTGATGACGTCGAAAGTGGGGCAGTGACCGGTTGTTGATTTTGACAGATCCAAGTGGAATCCGAGTGACCTGCTGTTTTCAGATCAAGTCATCAGATATCAAATCAGTTTCTTGCACAATCGCAGCGAGATTTCCATGGCCATGCTGATTGTGTTGATGCTGTTGCCGGGAGCCAACCTTGTGGTTGCCCTCCGCGACCACCACGCACTGGCACACCAGCAAAGCCCTTTTTGGTGCAAAAAATGTTGCACAGCGAAATGCGATAGCAAAACTCATCAATTCAAAGGAGACTTGGGACCAGTCAAATTCCAAGATTGCCAGGTGACAAAAAATAAACCTCTTGAGATTCAAGGTGAGACCATGTGTGAAGAGACTTGCCAGATTCCGTACTTCGGCAAGAGCAAGCCAGTCAAAGTCTTGCGGACAAGCGCGCATGGCCCACAGCAGTGTTCTCTGCCGAATCTCCCCTCCCAAGGCATTTGTGAAGATGATTGTTGTGCTGCCAAGTGCAGTGGCCAAAGCTATAGCTTGAAATCAGAATGGAAAGGGCAATGGCAATTCCAAAAGTGCACCGTCAGGAAGGAGCCTCAGGAAGTTAAGGGCTATGGTACTTTTTGTGTGGAAGATTGCACTGTTCTGCATTCAAAAGAGCCCCAAAAGGCCAAGGTGATGCGTAGAAGTGGCCCTGTTGCTCCACAATGTGAACTGTATCACCGTGACCTTCCATTGCAAGAATTGGCCACAGACTTTGTGGAACAACTCGAGAAAACAGCCCTGACATTGACGCATGAAAACTATGAGGACCTGGAGCTCATGAGGCCAGACAAAGTGAAGAGTTTCCTGAAAAAAGTGAAGAATGAGGTTCTGCAGCCAGAGCTCAACCAGCAGAGCTACAGTCAAGAGATCAATGCGACCCAAAATGCCGTGATCATCGGAGACCTTCACGCGCAGCTCTTCAATCTCATCTCATTTTTGATCTTGATCAAAGAAAAATACAAGGACAAGGGCTTCACTACCCTGGACGGATCGGCCTTGCTTTTCTGTGATCCAGGCATTCAGTATGTGTTCATGGGCGACTACGTGGATCGTGGGGAACGAGGAGTCGAATTGCTCCTGCTTTTGCTGGCCTACAAGGCCGGGGGATGAATTTAAGGAAAAAGAACCAAACCACCAAAAAGCTAGAGACACATACGTTTTACATAGCTTTACATCGTTTTACACACCTCATCTAGGTTGCCAGGTCCGCTTGCGATAGCGGTCCCATGTCACCCTGCGTCTGAATTCGCCGAGAGATGGTTAACCGACAGATGCAAACACAAAATTCGACCGTATCCGTGCCAGGTTAGGTTTGTGCTGCGATTCTCTAGCTAGCTGTCTTTCAATAATGTCCAGAGCACAGCATGTTTATTGCATGTTTGATAACCCTGAAGGCACGATGTCCTCAGGGAATGGTTCTCCTACAAGGCAACCACGAAACCAAGAAAATGTGGAAGAAATATGGTTTTGCCAAGGAGCTGAAGTACAAGTTCCATGATGGACTTAAAACTGGACGCTTCGAAAAGGTGGTTGAACTCTTGCCCTATGTGGCCGTGTCACCAGGCCAGTTTATGGCGCTGCACGGCGGCCTCAGTCCTGAGTTAGAGAGTGCGTGCACAGGAAAAGATGGTCGCTTCAGTGAATGTTTGACCAAAGACATCGGTCAAACCACGGTTTGGCCTGATCCTCACACTGGCGAGGGATACATTAAGTCCCGACGGGGCCGGAAAATCCAGAAGTTCGGCATGGATTTGGCAGAGGCCTTCTTGAAATCCAACAACCTGAAGGCCATGTTCCGCGGACATGAGCAAGTGAAGGCCGGCTACGAGATGAAAACGAAGGGTGAGTATGTCGTGACGACCGTTTTCTCAGCTGCAGCCTACACGGGCATGTTTTGCATCGATGGGCAGCAGCCTGCCTGGGATAAGAAGATGTTCTCTACTCCCGGCCAAGGCAATTACGGTGCTATGGTGTTGGTGGACCGCAAGACTGGCAACGTGAAATTGCAGAAACTTTCACCCCGTCGCAGCCGGAAGCTTGCTTCAAAATTCACTGGGGCTTCGTGCAAGTGGGACTTCGGTTTGCTGCAGGAATCGCAGCCTGAAAGCCCGGCATCCAAGGGGACTCTTGAAAGCTTCATTGAGGAGAATCACAAGCACATCAAGCACTTGCGTGGCAGCTCTGATTCCTGTAGCTTGGAGAAGCTGGAGACAGAGTCCTTGAAAGAAGAGGCACGCCAGATCCTGCGCAATTCCCAGGACCGAGAGTTCGAAGCTCGGAAATTGATCGATTTGCAGGGAGAGGCGCTGACTCATGGTGAGAACCTTGAGATTTGCAAGGCAATCCAGAAAGACAAGATCACTTTGGAAGTGTACAATGAACTTGATGGCACGGACGAGAAGATCTTGGAGACTGACATAGAGACCAGGGAAGATGAGCTGGAAGCCGATGGCGTGCAGTGAGCGGGCTGTTCCGTGGCTGTTCCGTGGCTGACCTGTGATCAACTGCCCGAAACAATGCGTGCATCGATAGTGCGATGGTGACGCCATGTGACGCCGATGCCAAGAACCATTGGAAGTAACGTTTAATAAGTTAGTTAACTACACATTGAGGAACAAGGTACATGATGTATATGTATGAATTATTAGGTATAGGGTGTTTTGGAATCTCCGGTTGCAGATCGCATTGGAATGGCTGCATGACTCTTGTCATCTGCTGTTCTGGTCTTGTTCTGTGCGTAGATAGGTGCAGGTTTGCGAGTTGATGCTGCGAACCGCATTGTAATGGCTGCATGATGTTGCATGGGCTATGTTTTGGGGAGGAAGCCGGAGCACGAAACCTTGTGTTTTTCCGTGTCAAGTGGCTGCAGGCAACGATGAAAGGTACCTCGTGTGTGCGACGGTTGCGGCTGCGGTCGGTTTGTCGTTTTTTTTTTTGCCGCAGTGTAACGGTGGCTTGAAGCTGCTTTGGGTGTGCTTCTGTGTGCGTAGTTATAGGGTGTTTTGGAATCTCCGGTTGCAGGTCCCATTGGAATGGCTGCATGATTGTTGTCATCTGCTGTTCTGGTCTTGTTCTGTGCGTAGATAGGTGCAGGTTTGCGAGTTGATGCTGCGAACCGCATTGTAATGGCTGCATGATGTTGCATGGGCTATGTTTTGGGGAGGAAGCCGGAGCACGAAACCTTGTGTTTTTCCGTGTCAAGTGGCTGCAGGCAACGATGAAAGGTACCTCGTGTGTGCGACGGTTGCGGCTGCGGTCGGTTTGTCGTTTTTTTTTTGCCGCAGTGTAACGGTGGCTTGAAGCTGCTTTGGGTGTGCTTCTGTGTGCGTAGTTATAGGGTGTTTTGGAATCTCCAGTTGCAGGTCCCATTGGAATGGCTGCATGATTGTTGTCATCTCGCGTTGCCATTGAGTGTAGTTCTATTGTGTTTCGCAACTCAGTCTCTGCAGATCGCAATGTAGCGGCTGCGTCAAGGTTGCTTGGTACCGCGGCTGCATGCGTCATACTATTGTCTTTTGCAGCTGGATTTCGTAAATAGTATTGGAATGGCTGCATCAAGGCTGCGACAATGATTTGTCAGCAGATTTTCTCATTTTTGGCGCTAGCAATTTTCCTTTTAAAACTTCTTTAAAAAAAGGCTGCAAAATCGTCTTTTTGTCGCTATGGCGTCGAAATCCGGTTTTGGAGCTGCAATTGCTGACGCTGTTGCGCGTAGTTCTATTGTGCTTTGCAACTCAGTCTCTGCAGATCGCATTGTAGTGGCTGCGTCAAGGTTGCTTCGTGCCGCGGCTGCATGCGTAATACTTTTGTCTTTTGCAGCTGGACATTGTAAATCGTATTGGAGTAGCTGCATGAAGGCTGCGACAGTGATTTGTCAGCATTGTCTCAATTTTGGCGCTATAGTTCCTTTTAAAATTCCTTTTAAAAAGTGCTTCAAAATCGTCTTTTTGTCGCTTTGGCGTCGATCCGGTTTTGGAGCTGCAATTTCCGAGGCCGTTGCGCGTATTTCTATTGTGTTTTGCAACTCGCTCGCTGCAGATCGCATTGTAGTGGCTGCGTCAAGGTTGCTTCGTGCTGCGGCTGCATGCGTAATACTATTGTCTTTTGCAGCTGGATCTCGTAAATAGTATTGGAGTGGCTGCATCAAGGCTGCGACAGCGATTTGTCAGCAGATTTTTCAATTTTGGCGCTAGTAATTTTCGTTTTAAAATTCCTTTCAAAAAGTGCTTCAAAATCGTGGTTTTGTTGCTTTGGCGTCGAGATCCGGTCTTGGAGCTGCAATTCCTGTTGTGATAAAACGCTTGCTGTGTGTAAAAGATCTTGTGTGTAAAAGCTTGCTGTGTGTAAAAGCTTCTCTGTTTGTAAAAGCGTCTCAGTGTAAAAGCTTCTGTGTGTGTAAGCGGTTGCCATGTGTAAAAGCACAGTGTGTAAGTGTCCTGTGTGTAAACGCTTGCTGTGTGTGAAAGCTTGCTGTGTGTAAAGGCTTGTTGTGTGTAAACGCTTGTTGTGTGTAAAAGCTTCTCTGTTTAAAAAGCTTGCTGTGTGTGTGTGTAAACGCTTGCCATGTGTAAAAGCGCTGTGTGTAAGTGTTCTGTGTGTAAACGCTTGCCATGTGTAAAAGCACTGTGTGTAAGTGTTCTGTGTGAAACGCTTGCTGTGTGTGAAAGCTTGCTGTGTGTAAAAGCTTCTCTGTGTAAAAGCTTCTTGTGTGTAAAAGCTTCTTCTGTGTGTAAAAGCTTCTCTGTTTAAAAAGTTTGCTGTGTGTAAAAGCTTCTCTGCGAAAGAACTTGCTGTGTGTAAAAGCTTTCTTTGTGCAATCTTCCTTAAGAAGTAGTGGGAAATACTTTGTGCAAGCTTTGTAGTACAAAGTAGTACTGGGAAGTAGTTTGTGCAAGCTTTGTAGTACACAGTAGTACTGGGAAGTGCTTTGTGCAAGCTTTGTAGTACAAAGTAGTACTGGGAAGTGCTTTGTGCAAGCTTTGCAGTACAAAGTAGTACTGGGAAGTGTTTTGTGCAAGCTTTGTAGTACAAAGTAGTACTGGAATGTGTTTTGTGCAAGCTTTGTAGTACAAAGTAGTACTGGGAAGTAGTTTGTGCAAGCTTTGTAGTACACAGTAGTACTGGGAAGTGCTTTGTGCAAGCTTTATAGTACAAAGTAGTACTGGAACGTGTTTTGTGAAAGCTTTGTAGTACAAAGTAGTACTGGGAAGTAGTTTGTCCAAGCTCTGTAGTACAAAGTAGTACTGGGAAGTGTTTTGTGCAAGCTTTGTAGTACAAAGTAGTACTGGGAAGTGTTTTGTGCAAGCTTTGTAGTACAAAGTAGTACTAGAACGTGTTTTGTGCAAGCTTTGTAGTACAAAGTAGTACTGGGAAGTAGTTTGTGCAAGCTTTGTAGTACAAAGTAGTACTGGGAAGTGCTTTGTGCAAGCTTTGTTGTACAAAGTAGTACTGGGAAGTGTTTTGTGCAAGCTTTGTAGTACAAAGTAGTACTGGGAAGTGGTTTTTGCAAGCTTTTGTAGTAGACATCAGTACTGGGAAGTACTTGACATAAAAATAGCCAAGAAGAACGTAGCTGACATATGGGAAGACATGGAATGAGATGAGAAGAGCTCAGATGAGATGAGTTGAGATGAAGTGCAAGTACCAGGGAAAGTGTTTGCATTGTACCGGGGTCGCGCGCAGGTCATGTTCTTGGACAGCAACACTGCAACAGCTTCGCACAAAGCACGCACGCACGGGCATGGATGACGCACGGCGCATGCAAGTTCCTTAGTAGTAGTACTGGGAAGTGATTCATGAAAGCTTAGATGACATATGAGAAGAGATGAGATGAGAAGATAAGGTGAGAAGAGCTCAGATGAGATGAAGTGTGGAGTGTGAAGAGTGCAGTGTGAAGTGTGGGGCGTGAAGAGTGCAGTGTGAAGTGTGGAGTGTGAAGTGTGAAGTGTGGAGTGTGAAGTGTGAAGTGTGGAGTGTGCAGTGGGAAGCGTGCAGTGTGAAGTGTGGAGTGTGGAGTGTGGAGTGTGGAGTGTGAAGTGTGGAGTGTGAAGCGTGAAGTGCGAAGTGGAGCTTCAAATGTGACATGTGAAACAGGACACCACTTTCGAAGAATGCATGCACGCACGGGCTTGGCTGGCGCACGGCGCATGCAAGTTCTATAGATGAGAAAGGTCTTATATATATCCCTAAGGCAACTTCCGCCCCGCCTCGTGCGGGTACTACTGGTATGTTTCGTTTTACTTTGATATACGGCCTGGTCACGAGGCTGAGATGGCGGAAGATGGAGAACATGATTGTCTTGTCCATGGGGATAGTCTCCTCTGGTCCAACCCCGAGGACTGTGACGCCTACAGCGGCAGTCCAAGCACTGGTTTTGCGCCTGGCATTTGCGCACCATGAAACCAGAGAACATGCATGGCCTTGAATTGTGATATTGCTGCAAAGAAGTGTAACGCGTTGCCTCCCAGAATGAGTTTTAAAGTCTTGATCTCCATCGTGACAAATCCAAACAACGGGCATTTATGCCAACATATGTTGACATTCATGCAAGCAAACAACTGGCAGAAAATTCCTCCCCGCTGTTGGCTTCCATGTATATATATATATATGCATATATAGATAGAATAGAATAGAATAGAATAGAACAGAACAGAACAGAATAGAATAGAATAGATAGAATAGAATAGAATAGAATAGAATAGATAGAATAGATAGAATAGAATAGAATAGAATTGAATAGAATAGAATAGGATAGATAGAATAGATAGAATAGAATAGAATAGATAGATAGAGAATAGAATAGAATAGAATAGATAGATAGATATCATTCGCACCAAGTAGCACCAAGTTAGCGCAGCCCCTTCATGGCCCTCGCCCTTTTTGGCTGCGCTGGGGTATTTTGAGGTTTTTAGTGTCGCCAACAAGACCACCTCTGTGGGATGACGCGCAGCGGACCGATAGAATGTGGGGAGATTCACTTTGACTAAATGATTGGCTGACTGACTGGCCGGCTAGCTGACTGATTGACTCACTGATACTCACTGGAAGTTGTTGAAGTTTCACAGCTTTTTTTTTTCCCTCATTCTACCCCAGAGTATTGAAGATACTAGGTTTGACTCAAGAAACTGTGGGGAACATCTATGCCACTGTGTGCCAGAATGTGCCGGGTTCCCAGCACAAGATGTTCTTTCCAGGATTGCGAAATAAAAGCGAGCCGATGAGGATGCCGTGAGGTTTGAAGAAACCGATGATGACAACTCTCATTGATCTGGAGTTTCTGCTTCGTATCATGGGTTACTGCAATTGGGGCACGTAAACTGCCTGAGTCCATAGCTGCATATAGCTGCAACATGACAGACACGTTTTGCAATGACTGCCATTTTGCAGGTGTAGTGACTGCCATCACCATGTCGTCCACATGTCGTCCAGAGCCCCAGCTTGGTGATGACGTCGAAAGTGGGGCAGTGACCGGCTGTTGATTTTGACAGATCCAAGTGGGAATCCGAGTGACCTGCTGTTTTCAGATCAAGTCATCAGATATCAAATCAGTTTCTTGCACAATCGCAGCGAGATTTCCATGGCCATGCTGATTGCGTTGATGCTGTTGCCGGGAGCCAACCTTGTGGCTGCCCTCCGCGACCACCACGCACTGGCACACCAGCAAAGCCCTTTTTGGTGCAGAAAATGTTGCACACCGAAATGCGATAACCAAACTGAACAAGTCAAAGGAGACTTGGGACAGGTCAAATTCCAAGATTGCCAGGTGACAAAAAATAAACCTCTTGAGATTCAAGGTGAGACCATGTGTGAAGAGACTTGCCAGACTCCGTACTTCGGCAAGAGCAAGCCAATCAAAGTCTTGCGGACAAGCGCGCATGGCCCACAGCAGTGTTTTCTGTCGAGTCTCCCCTGGTACCAAGGCATTTGTGAAGATGATTGTTGTGCTGCCAAGTGCAGTGGCCAAAGAGAATGGAAAGGGCAATGGCAATTCCAAAAGTGCACTGTCAGGAAGGAGCCTGAGGAAGTTGAGGGCTATGGTACTTTTTGTGTGGAAGATTGCACTGTTCTCCATTCAAAAGAGCCCCAAAAGGCCAAGGTGATACGTAGAAGTGGCCCTGTTGCTCCACAATGTGAACTGTATCACCGTGACCTTCCATTGCAAGAATTGGCCACAGACTTTGTGGAACAACTCGAGAAAACAGCCCTGACATTGACGCATGAAAACTATGAGGACCTGGAGCTCATGAGGCCAGGCAAAGTGAAGAGTTTCCTGAAAAAAGTGAAGAATGAGGTTCTGCAGCCAGAGCTCAACCAGCAGAGCTACAGTCAAGAGATCAATGCGACCCAAAATGCCGTGATCATCGGAGACCTTCACGGGCAGCTCTTTAATCTCATCTCATTTTTGATCTTGGTCAAAAAAAATACAAGGACAAGGGCTTCACTACCCTGGACGGATCGGCCTTGCTTTTCTGTGATCCAGGCATTCAGTATGTGTTCATGGGCGACTACGTGGATCGTGGGGAACGAGGAGTCGAATTGCTCCTGCTTTTGCTGGCCTACAAGGCCGGGGGTTCTTGAACAGTTGCGCATATGCAGTATACACAGATATAGTAGACAGTGTAGATATTGTGTAACAGTGTAGATAGTGAATTTAAGGAAAGAGAACCAAACCACCCAAGCTAGAGACACATACGTTTTACATCTCTTTACATCGTTTTACACACCTCATGTAGATTGCCAGGTCCGCTTGCGATAGCGGTCCCATGTCACCCTGCGTCTGAATTCGCCGAGAGATGGTTAACCGACAGATGCAAACACAAAATTCGACCGTATCCGTGCCAGGTTAGGTTTGTGCTGCGATTCTCTAGCTAGCTGTCTTTCATATGTCCAGAGCACAGCATGTTTATTGCATGTTTGATAACCCTGAAGGCACGATGTCCTCAGGGAATGGTTCTCCTACAAGGCAACCACGAAACCAATAAAATGTGGAAGAAATATGGTTTTGCCAAGGAGCCGAAGTACAAGTTCCATGATGGACTTAGCACTGGACGCTTCGAAGAGGTGGTTGAACTCTTGCCCTATGTGGCCGTGTCACCAGGCCAGTTTATGGCGCTGCACGGCGGCCTCAGTCCTGAGTTAGAGAGTGCATGCACAGGAAAAGATGGTCGCTTCAGTGAATGTTTGACCAAAGACATCGGTCAAACCACGGTTTGGCCTGATCCTCACACTGGCGAGGGATACATTAAGTCCCAACGGGGCCGGAAAATCCAGAAGTTCGGCATGGATTTAGCAGAGGCCTTCTTGAAATCCAACAACCTGAAGGCCATGTTCCGCGGACATGAGCAAGTGAAGGCCGGCTACGAGATGAAAACGAAAGGTGAGTATGTCGTGACGACCGTTTTCTCAGCTGCAGACTACGTGGGCATGTTTTGCATCGATGGGCAGCAGCCTCCCTGGGATAAGATGATGTTCTCTACTCCCGGCCAAGGCAATTACGGTGCTATGGTGTTGGTGGACCGCAAGACTGGCAAAGCGAAATTGCAGAAACTTTCACCCCGTCGCAGCCGGAAGCTTGCTTCAAAATTCACTGGGGCTTCGTGCAAGTGGGACTTCGGTTTGCTGCAGGAATCGCAGCCTGAAAGCCCGGCATCCAAGGGGACTCTTGAAAGCTTCATTGAGGAGAATCACAAGCACATCAAGCACTTGCGTGGCAGCTCTGATTCCTGTAGCTTGGAGAAGGTGGAGACAGAGTCCTTGAAAGAAGAGGCACGCCAGATCCTGCGCAATTCCCAGGACCGAGAGTTCGAAGCTCGGAAATTGATCGATTTGCAGGGAGAGGCGCTGACTCATGGTGAGAACCTTGAGATTTGCAAGGCAATCCAGAAAGACAAGATCACCTTGGAAGTGTACAATGAACTTGATGGCACGGACGGGAAGATCTTGGAGACTGACATAGAGACCAGGGAAGATGAGCTGGAAGCCGATGGCGTGCAGTGAGCGGGCTGTTCTGTGGCTGTTCCGTGGCTGACCTGTGATCAACTGCCCGAAATAATGCGTGCATCGATAGTGCGATGGTGACGCCATGTGACGCCGATGCCAAGAACCATTGGAAGTAACGTTTAATTAGTTAGTTACCTACACATTGAGGAACAAGGTATATGATGTATATGTATGAATTATTACGAAAGCCAGCCGATAGGCTAGGCAAAGTTGTTTTGGCGAACGAAGTGAGTATTAGGGGGTCTGGGGGGTGGTCGTCGCGTGTGGCGCCAAAATCTCGAAATTAGTTGTAGTGGAGGGCGTGTAAATTGAACTTTTTTGGGGGGCATGTACCACTACGCAAAGAGGTGACGGTAGGCTTCGATTCCCCCTAGGTCCGTTGACTCCGGCAGGAAAAAGGGAGGAAAAAACCAAGGAAAATGAAGGAAAATCGTTGAAAACAGGGTGAAAATGAAGGAAAATGGAGGAATGCCAGGAATAAGGTAGGAGAAAAACGACAGAAAATGAAGGACAATCATCCAAAGCAGGGGGAAGGAAAACGGAGGAAAATGGAGGAACTCCGAAGCTCAACGGAGAGCAGCGCCCGTTGGGGTTCGGAACAAGATAGTTTGCAAGGGGATGAGAAGTGATACTGAGGAAGGGGGGGCGAAGGGTTGCAAAGCAAGGAGAAGTCTTCCAAAGGTGCTGCAGATGGTTTGGGCTTCTAGTAGACGATTAACCAGCGGGCTGGGGATCATTACAGTAGGGGGTGGACAATGTAAAGTGTAAACTGTTGTGGGGGGAGTGCGCAGTGTAAAGTGTAAAGTGTGGAGCGTAGAGTGTAGAGTGTGAAGTGTAGAGTGTAAAGTGCAGAGTGTAAAGTGTAAAGTGCAGAGTGTAAAGTGTAGAGTGTGGAGTGTGGAGTGGAAAGTGTAAGGAGTGTGGAGTGTGGAGTATGGAGTATGAAGTGTGGAGCGTGGAGTGTAATGTGTGGAGTGACATACAATCTTTCACCCACAATCTTTCACACACACACACAAAACTTTGTCACACACCATCTTTCGCACACTACTTTGTGACACACCATCTTTCACACACCACTTTGTGACACACCCCCTTTCACCCAAACTTTGTCACAGACCATCTTTCACACACAGCTTTGTCACACACCATCTTTCGCACACAACTTTGTCTCACACCACTTTGTCACACATCATCTTTGACGCAAAGTGTGGAGTGAGGGGTGTACAGTGTAAAGTGTAAGGTGTGGAGTGTAGACTGTAGAGTGTCAAGTGTAGAGTTTAAAGTGTAGAGTGTGGAGTGTAAAGTGTGGAGTGTGGAGTGAGGAGTGTATACAGTGTAAAGAGTGTAGAGTGTAGAGTGTAAAGTGTAGAGTGTAAAGTGTAGAGTGTGGAGTGTAAAGTGTGGAGTGTGGAGTGTAAAGTGTGCAGTGAGGAGTGAGGAGTGTAAAGTGTAAAGTGTAAAGTTTGGAGTGGAGAGTGAAGAGCGTAGAGTGTAAAGTGTAGTGTGTAAAGTGTAGAGTGTGGAGTGTGGAGCGTAAAGTGTAGAGTGTGGAGTGTAAAGTGTGGATTATGGAGTGTAAAGTGTAAAGTGGGAAGTGTGGAGTGTAGAATGTAAAGTGTAAAGTGTAAAGTGTAAAGTGTGGAGTGAGGAGTGTAAAGTGTAAAGTGTGGAGTGTAGAGTGTAGAATGTAAAGTGTAGAGTGTAAAGTGTAGAGTGTGGAGTGTAAAGTGTGGAGTGTGGAGCGTCAAGTGTGCAGTGAGGAGTGTAAATTGTAAAGTGTCAAGTATGGAGTGGAGAGTGAAGAGTGTAGAGTGTAAAGTGTAGTGTGTAAAATGCAGAGTGTGGAGTGTGGAGTGTAAAGTGTAGAGTGTGGAGTGTGGAGCGTAAAGTGTGGAGTATGGAGTGTAAAGTGTAAAGTGGAAAGTGTGGAGTGTAGAGTGTGGAGTGTAAAGTGTCAAGTGTAGAGTGTGGAGTGTAAAGTGTGGAGTGTGGAGTGTAAAGTGTGCAGTGAGAAATTGCGGAGTGCAAAGTGTAACGTGTAAAGTATGGAGTGTAGAGTGAAGAGTGTAAAGTGTAAAGTGTAGTGTGTAAAGTGTAGAGTGTGGAGTGTGGAGTGTAAAGTTTGGAGTGTAAAGTGTAAAGTGCAAAGCGTGGAGTGTAGAGTGTAGAGTGTGAAGTGTAGAGTGTAGAGTGTGGAGTGTAAAGTGTGGAGTGTGGAGTGTAAAGTGTGCAGTGAGGAGTGAGGAGTGTAAAGTGTAAAGTGTGGAGTATGGAGTGTAGAGTGAAGAGTGTCGAGTGTAGAGTGTAGTGTGTAAAGTGTAGAGTGTGGAGTGTGGAGTGTAAAGTGTAGAGTGTAAAGTGTAGTGTGTAAAGTGTAGAGTGTGGAGTGTGGAGTGTAAAGTGTAAAGTGTAAAGTGTAGAGTGTAAAGTGTAGAGTGTGGAGTGTACACTGTGGAGCGTGGAGTGTAAAGTGTAGAGTGTAAAGTGTAGAGTGTGAAGTGTAGAGTGCTGCGTGTATGTCTTTCTGTGTCTGTGTCTGTCTCTGTATGGGAGGGAGGTGACAGTTGGCTACGCGAGGTTACGGGGAAGCATGGGAGCAACTTTCTGCCATTTAGCGGCCCTTCGGTCGGCTATTGAATTTCTCTTCTGGGATCATTGGGAAACGGTCGTTTTGTGAACGGAGGAAAGTGGAGGAACGGCAGGAAAAGGGTTTGAAAAAAATGAAAGAATATGAAGGAAAATCGTTAAAAGCAGCGGGCAAACGGAGGAAAATGGAGGAACTCCGAAGCTCAACGGAGAGCAGCGCCCGTTGGGGTTCGGAACAAGATAGTTTGCAAGGGGATGAGAAGTGATACTGAGGAAGGGGGGGCGAAGGGTTGCAAAGCAAGGAGAAGTCTTCCAAAGGTGCTGCAGATGGTTTGGGCTTCTGTTCATACGGGATTGTAAGAGGACGTTTGGGGTGATAACTTCGATCATGGCCGCTACCACGACATTTCTCTGCGGAAACAAAAAGATTCGGGCTAAGGGCTGGCTTTCGTCCCCCCTTCTCAGGTGTATATGTTGCGTTAGTATGTTCCATGATGTTCCATGTTTTGCGCCGGTTTGAAAGAGGCCAACTCAATGTTATGTTTTGTATCTCATGGATTCGCAGCGCTCAGGTCGGTGAGCCTCACGGTATATCACGGTGAATCCCCGGAGGCCCGGGAACACGACTCCAGGTATTCTCTTACTGCGGATTTGCCATGTCTGGGTGTGTGAAGATTAACATCTTTTTCCTGAAAATCACCAATTTTTAATGGAAACATATGTGTATAATATGTGTCTAGTCTTATGCACAGAGACATGAGCATCATGATCAAACATTTTTTAGGCGGTAAGTATCATGGTGGCAATATCAACATGCCAAAAAATCTAAAAGTTTGAGCGCTGATTTGCGATGTCAAAAAAACATGTAGTGGTGTTTCCTGGCTGCACAGGGCCAATGCATCAGCTCACAACACAACTGTGTCCTAGATGGTCTGCGAGCCACGGTTTTATGTTTTTTAATGTCAACCCTGGATTTTGCTAAACCATGGTTTATTAAGGGGGTATTCTCCAATAGTCATTTCATCTAATACTTACATCCCAATTAAACAACCCAGGGGTTTATTAATCCAGGGTTGACATTATTCAAGTTGGTTCAATTTGGCTGGTCTTTCTCCATTGCCATGTTTGGAGCAGGGCTCGAGCTGAAGTTGCTGGCGGAATTGACGAACGGGTCCCTGCCCAACAGGAGCTCCGCCAACGTTGTTTGCCCTTTGGCCTTGCCTGTTTTGGGCGGTTTGTTTGATTTGTTCTGTTGATTGGCCAAAATATGAAACTATTCAAACCAATTTCCGTTACACATTCAGCAACACTTTTCAACATACATGTGATCATGTGGATATTTGATTTTTACCTAAGTGCAGGATGGATCATGAATTTGTTTGACTACAGACATCTTAGCGCGTTCATATCATGTTCTTTGTAGCGAGCATCCAAGAACCCAATTGGGGATACGAGATGATACTGTTTGAGCAAGGCTCAGCCCATATCCCAAGGCAGCTGATTGACAGAACGTCGAGGTACCACCGCAATGTGAACAGAGTTTCGCGATCCAAAACGATGCTGCCCTGGCAGCGATCAGGATCGACTGTCATTATTCGTTATTGTTTCACATGTTAAAACATTTCGCACATAGCAAGAGATGTTTAATCGCCACAATTATTTCATGTTGTTTCCATTCAGTTCAAGCGATTTCTTATTGTTTTCACCCATGCTTACGTTGTTGGACTATACAGAAGACACTGGGAGCTGAATGCGCACCGCCTGAGGTATCCTGATGATCCCTGATGTTACTGAGTTCTTCATGTTTTTGGTGTGAAATATAGATTTGTGTTGGTGTTTGGTGTTTGTATTGGAAAGGCAATGGTTTTCACATGTTTTGAGCTTTATTTTTGTGTCCTATCGGGTCAAGGCGGTCGTCCTGAAATCAGCGCTGATTTGGGGAACGGGATGCCGGGATGTGCCTCATTTGATCATCCCTTTGTCACGCTGTCTGGTAAACTAACAGTTTGCTATTGAAAATGGCCATTTATAGTGGATTTACCCCTTGAAAATGGTGATTTTCCATAGTTTTTTGTATGTTTACCAGAGGGTAAGTTCCTTTAAAAATCGCTCCAAGGTTGATCCCAATTCCGTATCTCAGCAATTTTGGCCACCGGGACACCACCGTGGCCTGGAAGCCCTTGATGTGGAGGATAAAAGGATGGCGTGTAGAGCCATTCGGCTAAAGCGGCTAAACATACATAAGAATCAAATAAGAATCATAAGTCACATAACTAAAACATACTTAAAACCATCTTAAAACCATCAAAAACCTCATGTTCATTGATTATATTTGATTATCATTTCCCATTGAATCTGCTGTAAATCGGGGCCCATGACTGGACAACCCGCATTGCATCTCCAACTTCTTGGCTCAGCGGCCCGCAAGCTGAGACGGATGGCGCGGAGCAGTTGCTGGACACGGATGGCCCATGACCAACCACCATCAATCAATGGATGATATGATTAATATATATATATATGTAAATGGCATATTAAATGATACATTATTGACAATTCACATATGCAATTATATATATAATATATATATATATATGTGTGTGTGTCATAGTGGATGATTACCGTAAGTGGCTTGGTATGAATGATTGGTGGGTTTTACCTAATGTCAATGCCGAATGTCAACCCTGGTTGCTTGAGTAGAGGTTGAAGCAGCCCTGAAAGGTTGCAAATTCCTGGTGAACATCAAGGTTAGGACCAACAGTAGAATAGGATGATCAATCAACTGGATTTTGGATAGCCAATTTTGGGACAAATCCAAATGAACATGTTGGATTACGTGATTACGTTCTCCCAACAAAATCAGAAAATGGAGAGTGAAGCACAAGAAACACTAAGAAAATCGTTCCAGTTCCTGACAATCTGGATGAATCTGGGAGATGACCAGTGAAAAGATAGAGGCATGCGATGGAAATTTTGGATTTGCCCACGGATAGTCGGGAATGAAACAAGACAGAGTCTTGACATGGCCTCGTTTGGCAAGACAGTTGGGAATTAACCACTGGTATCCACTGGTATCAGAATGATACGAGAAAAACGTGGTCTGCTTCCATTGAAAGAGAAATTGCCCCAGAGAAAACGAGAAAACCCATGACTTGACGACTGAGGCTCTGCATCGGAAGCGGAGCAAAGATCCGAGTTGGGGCCTTGGTGCCTTGGTGCCTTGGGGCATCCTATGTAAGAAATAATATATACACAGTATACATATATATTATGTATTACACACATATATATACACATACATATATATATATATTATGTACATATATCTTGATCTCATGCATTGAGTGAAACCAGCCATGGGGGCCACGTGCTCAATACAGTTTGACTAGAGTTTGGTGCTTCCAATCGGAGCAAAACAGGACTCACCAGGTCAAGGTGACCAAGGTGACCAAGGTGACCAAGGTGACCAAGGTGACCAAAGTGCCCAATGATCAAGTTTGAAGATGTCGGGATAGTCATTCCATGCGCCATGATCCAAACCGGACGTGCTCTGATCCAAGATGACCCAAGGACCTCCAATGCATGCAGGATCAGAAAATCATACCCTTTACAGCCTTTACATAGTTTGGATTTGTTTGGTGTTTTGGGGATCACCCCATAACATGTCATGCAGCTTTGCAGGTCAAGTGGCCATTCGTCCAAGAAGAAAAAGGTGGAACTCCGCATGCTGCACTTTGTGGCAATTTGACCACTGAACATTTGGGGCAATTGTGACGCTTTCAACCACATGTGGAATATTGTGGAATGCTAAAGATCCTAGGTGCCTCAAGATCAAAAGAAATGACGGGTGTTTTTCGTTTTTCTTCATCTATCTTTTGGTGCAGTGTTGGCCTTCAATTAGGGAGGAAACTGGCATTCCAACATTCCGTCCCAATGAATCGTGGTGTATCAAACATGCAGCCGTGATGGATGTTTAATGCCCCAATGAATCCCCAAAAAACGCTGGTGTTAGGCAAAGTCCTCCAGTGATGCCTCAGTCTGGGATCTTAGTGATGAAACTGAGGATAGGAATGGATAGGACCTTTTTGCTTTACAAACGTGTTTTTTTTTTATCCCATGGAATCCCATGGAATCCAAGATCTTTGAACAGTTTGCAATAAGTTTCATAATGACACATGAAAGTAGATTCAAACTTTGGAGATGCTGGGACCTGCTGGGATGTAGATTTCAAGCTGGGCGAAGGCTCGAGATTCTTCTGCTGGTGCTATCGATATCTTATGAATTCTTATGATATCATGGGTGAATAAGCTGAATAAGCTGTGATCCCAACATCTGGGATCATCTGTGCCTGGAAGGGGTGCCATGATAGTTCCATGGATTCAGTGATTCAGTGGTGTCCACTTCCAGTGTTGGCCAAGTCCTGGAAGGAGAAGGAGTCTGAGAAGGAGAATGGTGAAGTGAAAAAGACGACCAAAGATGTAGGCCAGTCTGACAGTCTGACAGTCTGACAGTCTGACAGTCTTGGCATCTGCTGGTATGATTTTCAGACATTCCCTTTGAAATTCTGTTTTTTTAGGCCATTTTTTGGTTCATTTGACCACACATAAATTGCAACTTGAACCAACATCGAATCATCTGACCCCAAGGCTCCAGCGAGTGGTGACCCCAGAGTTTGTGGCTTCGGTGACCCGCTGGACTGGCAATTTTCAGTGTCCTCTCTGGGATGATGAAACCGTTGAAACATGTTGAAACCGAAAGGATGGAAAGTGTAGTCCCAAACTCCCAACATGTCCCAACTTTGTTATGATTTTGGGCTTCTGCCAAACTCAAACAATTTTATCCATTTCCACGCTGAGGGAAAGCGCTGGCCACGAATCCACAGATGAGGAGAAGGAAGCAGTGGGGATGGGGATTTCTTGCTGGATTCTCTTGGAGGATTTGTTCACCATCAAAAAATGAAGATCCGGCAAGAAGGATAAACATGTTAACAAATACGTTGATTTGTGACTCCAGAACAATCATGACATGATCCGATTGTCCTTATTTTCGCTGTTCGTCAAACTTCAGAAGTTGCATTCCATTGCCGATGTCACATGGCAGGAAAAAGAAGAGTCGGAGGACAAGGCACAAATCGGGTGCAAATCTGAAATTTTGGGAGTTCCATGATCAAACTAGAGTTGATTTCTCGAAAAGGAAAGTGATAAAAATGACCATCAATTCACACGATTTTTGCAGTGGTTTGCAGGTGGCAGACCATCCCAGTTCACAGCGTTTGATCGTGTCAACGGAGCCAGATCTTTTTCGGCAGGATTACCCAATACATCCCAATACAAATGTTGGTTGTTTTAGATGGTTAGCCAATATTATTTGATAAAGGCCAGACCAAGATTACCCCCAATATTTTTTTAGTGGTTCACTCTAAGTTTCGAAGCGGCTGGTGATTTACTTGTTGTTACCATGGGCCAAATTGGCCACAATACACCAATTGAGCAAGGGAGATATGTGGCCTCAGTTGCCATTTTAAGTGAGGTTATCACCATTATATAATGCTATATATCTGAATAATTCTGAATGCACACACACACATATATATCTATCTATCTGATATTGATGCTTATGATCCACTCATCATTTGATCATTTCCTCCAGTCGTCGTTCCAGGCTGAGAGTCGTTCCAGCGAGGCTGAAGCCAGGGCAGAAGCTGAGGAATTTCCGGGCGGGTGAAGATTGGGTCAGGCCTTTGAAATCCATTCAGCATGTGCCTTCCGCGTGTCCTGAGCAACCCCATATATAGTTGCACACATGTGCGGTAGTCGATTGGATGTATGGCATTCACGCATTGATTTTGGAGAAAGAGTTTGTCACTCTGAGCTGTTGGGCTTTTTGTATAGGATTTTTCCCATGAGTTCCTATGAATTTTGGATATGACGAATATGTTTTTGCGTATTCTATGCGCTCTATATGCACAAAACATTGTTTCAAGCACATTTTTAGACACGGCGCTAGCCTTGGCCTTGCAGCAACCTTTTTTCATCGCAGGTTTCGAGGGTTTGCGGCGCAAAAGCACCCAGCGACCCACAAGAAAACACTATTAGGGATCGGAAGTCCAACATGTTTTAGGAGGAGCATAAGGTTGATATGGATTGATATGGTTGATATTGTCCAAGATTTCAGAAAGGTGTTCACCTGATTCTTGGGCCCATTTTTTTTTACCCAAGACTCGCATGGCTTGACTCATCGAGGACTTCGCAGAGCTCCAGGATGATGAAAACTGTAAAAAGGCGGAGGACCGCAGTTGGGGCCCTGGGGAGCTCTGAAGAGAGCCGATTCTGAATTTCATGGAGGGAGCCGTTTCGGGAGCCAAGGAGTTCATTACATTCATTACATGTCCCAGTTGGATAGGAGGCTTCTGAAATTTCGAAGATACCTGTCCTATCCTGGCCTCACCTGAACATGCGAACCCTTGGGCAAATCATCCGGAAAAAAACATGTTAAATCACATTAAATCACCAAGCAGCTGCAGTGGGCATGGGTCAAACTATGTCAAACTTGGTTTATCCATTTATCGGTTGTAAGCATGGTTGTTTTGCTAAAATCATCCCACAAAAAATAGTTAATACATGTTAAAAACCTGGAAAAAAACATAAGAACCATCCAAAATCATGCAAAGTTTGGTCTGTTCATTGCTGCAGCCTGCAGCCAAGTGCTGTTCTTCACAGGAGGCCGTTGAGGCTGCTGCCGGACAGGCCGATGCGGCCGATGGTTTCAGGATCTACTCCAAGATTGGGAGAAGTTATATTTTAGATGTTTTGTAAATAATATATATATATTATGATTATATGTGACATAATTATGTATATTATGTGTGTATGTGTATATATATATATGGACCAATGGGGGGTTCCTACATAGCATGGGGTACACCCCCAAATCATCCAAGTCATGGATGACAATTTTAGTATTGGAAGCCATGGTGACTTGGGGATCCTCAACTGTAAGGACCCCCAAAAGAAATGATACATAGTGAATTGTGAGATGTTGAAGTACCCCAAGAATCATGGCAGTGTTTGAAAAGGCCAGCCAGAAAAATCGCAAGTTGAGTGGACATGAGTGGACAAGTTTATCATGAGATTGTGTTATACATTGGTGTGCCCTAAGCTTGTCACGCCCAACCCCACTTTCTGTCGTTTTTGTGGTATGTTTCCGCAAATGGCAAACTTGAGTCTACATGGGGGTTGTCATTTTTGAGTCTACCAATATCAATGCGATTAAACCATCAACTATGTAGATTATGGTGAAGCACCAGCAGTTTGTTACCCCCTTTCATAACATAGATCAATGAGATGATGATTTAGTTTGATCCATGGTTGGATAGTTGAGCTCTAAGGTCAGGCTCATTCAGGCTCATCGGCTTGGTGAGATTCAAAGTTCAGCACTAGAGAACACCTTCCACCAGAACTTGGAATGAATGAGTTGAATCTGAAAAAGTCTTTGAGATATGTATCAAAATACTCAAAATATATCTAAATATATCTAAATTTAAATTAGATGTATCAAAATCATAACCCAGTTTTTCCACTGGTTCCAGCTGGTGAACTCCGGACACCCATCGGGAGTCGAGGCTCAAGAAGCAAGAAGCCGCCTTGAAGATGCCAAGGTGCGGTGCAGTGGGTGGACCATGGTGGACCTGGTGGAGCCCTGCCGCCAGGGCCATTTGCCAAGAGTTGGATCAAAACCTGCTTTTTTTGGCATAGTTATGCGGCGATTTTATGCGATTTCTATACATGATTAGACACAATATTGCACATGATTGCACATAGCGATAGACTCTGATAGACCATGCTAGATATTCACTGATATATAGATGTGGGCTCGCCTCATTTCGGCTCCAGCCACCGTGGGGGATGGCATCATGGCATTCGGTTTTGGCCACATGGGATGCTTAGGATGCCCTGTTGAACTTCAGTGCCACAATCAAGATAGCCTCAGACATGTGACGGTTAAGCTTGATATCTGTATCTTGATATATCTTGATATCAATATCATTGATATGTCAAGATCGTGTCAAGATTATGTCAGCCTCGCTACTTGAAGTTTTCTGTAACAATCGCTGAAAAAAGTGGTCCACCGGAGAGCTACGCAGCGCCGCAGCGCAATGGGTTCCCAATGCTGCTGCTCCGACAAGAAATCCTTGTCCGGCGATGAGGTCCTAGGACCCGAGGTGCGATGGCAACTCCCCATCCTTTGGATGGAGCTGACGATGGGAAAATCAGCCCCCAATGGGAGATTTTACATTTGAAATGTTTGCTTCCTGGAGGCTGGAAAGGCTGGAAAGGGATTTTAGTTTGGATTGCTTGGTTTTTGGTTTAATGCCATGCAATTTTCACAAGAGACGTCATAAAAATGATGCGAAAGTCAAACATAGCGCCTCCTTGATCAACAAATGCTTGTGAACCTGGGAGCCGTCAAAAAAAGGAAGTAAAAATCAAACTGGTAATTTTTCAAAACGGATATCATCAGATATTGGTGTACAGTACATACATATACAGATTATATATATATATATGCATACATATATATATATATATTATTGATTATTTGTGTGTGTGCAAATCTCTCTCTCTCTCTGTATGTCAAGTTTCAGTTCCAGTTCGCTGCGGCCGTCTCCAAAACCGTTGCCAGGTCACAATGAAATCAGCCTGGCTCGCCAAGGTGCCGACTCCGGGGATGTCTTTAGGGATGGATCCAATAGAATCCAACTAAAGTACAGTGGTTTTTATATGTTCCCATGTGGATTCATATATTTTATTAAGTTCAACCACATGTACTTTATATCTTTTATATGTTTTTATATGTTTTTATGGATTCATATGGGTTGAGCTTCAAAATGTGAACGAGTCCTGGTTATTTCCTTCATGTTCCTTCCAACAAGGGGAAAGATCGGAATCCCAGCTGCACAGGTGGACGAGCAGGACTTGGGTGCGTCGGATGCAGTGAATCCCAGGGCGACAGAGAGTCAGGTGCTTCTGCAAAGAGATCACCTTGGTGAAGGTTGATTGTATTAATCTATGTATATGATATATATATATATACGTGTGTGGGTGTGTGCTACATATACGTATATTATATATTTGTATTTATTTATATTATGTCTTATTGTCTTATTTATATTTATTTTCATTTTTGCGTGTGTTTGTGTGTGTGTGTGTTCGATCGGTGGCTTGTGGGAGGCCAAACCCTCAGGACCGCGACGTTTTGACATCGGAGTTGATGGATCTCGACCCTCACAAACTGTTGACCTTGGTCAAACGGATTTGAAGATACTGAAAACTCACAGCGAATCGCAGATCAAGTGTAATAACAAGATATAACAAGCCAAGTGGAAAATCATCCAGATTTATCACGTTGGGATATGTCGGGGTGTTTTTTCACACGTTTTCACATGTTTTCACCTTCATTTTGGCCATGGCCTGCTGACTGGATCGCAGGTCGTGCCAGAGAACTTCACGAGCTTAGAAGAGCCGCCCGGAGGGGTTCAGCAGGGTTCAGGCTGCTGATTTAAGGGATTTGAAATGATTTGAATGGAAAAAATATGGGAAAGCATGGGTTTACTACTTCGAACCATTGGAAGTTCGACATCACCACGGTTCGGCATCACTTACTTAAGAGTTGACGGATTCTCCGTAGAAAATCTGGGAACTTGGGACGTCAACGGATAGAACTCTTGGAGGCCAATGTGGACAAACATTGAACAGGGCCACTGCAATTGGCTAAGAAATGTCTAGTGGATTGTCAAAATTTCGGTATGTTTTGTAATCGTGCAATGGATTTCCAAAAAAATGAACCCAAGTTCCAAGCAGTTTTTGTTTTTACCTTTCCATCTTTCCCCTGTCCCGACCTGCGCCAACCCAATGGCCCAAGGCGCCTTGAAGGTGTCTGGAGCCGGAAAGATGACAGAAAACCGCTGGGCCCGGAATGCCCGGTTTCAATCATCGATGGTGAAAAAATGTTCCCCTGAAATTGTGTTTGAAGCCTTTCTGTAAAAACGCCTAAGTTTGGCAATGGCAACATATGGCAACCACAACCAATGACTTCGAGCATGTTGATTCTGTCACATGAGTCTGGCAGGCTGTGGGTTCTGTGATTGTAGGATTATCGTTTGGTCCGAGCAACTGAGTCCTGCATATGATATTAGCTCGTACTTGAGAACTTCGTCATGTTGGGCCACAAGATTCCTCATGTTTGCTGCTTTCACCCCACATCACTCCTGCTTGAACCTCAATTTTCGTCCGTCTTCGGTTCGCTTAGTGTCATGTCCTATCATGTCCTTGCAGCACCTTGCATGTCTAATTTCGATGTCTGATGGCTCATGCTGGCTCTATATTCTATATCAGTTCTATCACTCCTCTGTTCCCCCGTTTTGTATGAAAATATCTTCAATGGCTGATGACTGTTGCTGGCTGCATAGATTATGGTATGATTATACTTGGAGTTTAGTAGTCATTGGCAATTATATACGTATATACACATTATACACTACATTAACTGAATATATATATATATACATAAAACATATACTTTTTTAATATATGGTATATAGCTGTTACATCTTGGGTTGGCGCATGCACGTCTTAGATTCCCAGGCGAAATCGCTCAGGGTCAGCTGACCTGGGACACTGCAGTCCTCATCACAGAGGAGCCGTACCTCGGCGATTTCTGATGATTTTTGATGGGAATTCTGCTGATTTTCATCATGGATTGTGATCATACTCCACATATATATATATATATATCAGATAGTCATACCCCATATATTAGATAGACATTAGATAATTGAACCCCCTAATCATCAACCGGGGTGAACAGCAGCCACTGTTCATTTATTCGTGTTTCATGGGGAAAATGAGATGTTGGAAACATGTTCGATTTAGGAAACGTCCTTAAAATTATGCATAGACTGATTAGACTGTGTCCAAAATTCACATCTTGGGGATGATTTTGGAGATTTTTGGACAAACCAGCCAAGTGTGCGCGGGTGCACTACATTTTGAAGTTACTCCGCTAAATGAACTAACTGTTCTCGTGTGATTTTGTGGTTCAGTTGGTGTGTGGTTCAAAATTTCCGAACCCAGAATGCCCAGAATAGGTTCATGCACGAATCCCGGAGCACCAAGTGATGGGGGATAGGATTTAGAATTATCACTATATCAGTGGCCTTTCTTAGTATTTCCTAACCCTCGTAGTGAATATCCCTAATACCCCATATATATATATATATATCACATATATATATATATATATCACATATATATATATATATCATATATCACATATATATATATATCACATATATATATATATATATCACATATATATATATATCATATATCATATACGGGCCTAAATGAACAGATCCAACAATAAAGCAAGGCTATATTTTTTAGGGGCCGGTGGTATTCTACTGAGATCCTCTCAGGTGCCAGGTGCAGATTTCGGGGCAAGATTTGGTGAAAATCACCATCAGGGACCATGAGCTGCTTGGCCTGAGATATCTGAGATATCTAAGATCCGGATGTTTTTAAAGATGTTTTTAAGGATTTGGATAAGGATTTGGATAAGGTATATTAATGTATGTAAAATGATGTAAAATTATGCATGGATGTTTTGTCTTGCATATTCAGATTTATGATAATTTATGATATATTTATGTGTGTGTGTGGTGGCAATAGTTTTTAGATTTTTATAGTGATATATAATGTGTGTATATAGATGGGATGTTTATGAGAATCTCTTTGGCAAGCGAGCTTTGGCCAATGGCGATACATCATTCCGAGTGAACTCCTCCACTTCCGGTGAAATCCCAAGTGCCATCGGATCCCACCAAATAGAAATGCCCAGTTTCTACGGACGGGTCTTCTTTTCGATCACCGGCGATGCAGCCATGATGCTGGGCTGCATCAGTTCTGCTTTTTTTTTTTGGTCCAAATTTTTGGGTGCCACATGGGTGCCATATGGGTTGTACATCGCCAGGATCTGCTGGACCGATGGAGAAATTTGGCAAAAACAATCGCCAGGATCAGTGTCTCCCAGGATTGTGTCTTTCAATCCCTCCCAGTTGTAGTTCGCTGGTCCTGTGGTGGTGCCGTGGGATGTTGGTGTTGCAGTGGGAAACACCAAGGAAAATTCCATAAAATTCATTGGTTTTTAGCTGATTTTAATTGATTTTAGCTGATATTCCCCATTTTGGATGTCCAAAATGGCCTGAAATCTTGAGTTGTTCCGAGTTGTTCCGAGTTGTTCCGAGTTGTTCCATGGCACTTAAGTCACCATGCGACCGGCTCGCGACTCGCCAAGCGAGCTTCGAGAAAAGCGTACGCGAAGATTGGCTGGTTGCTTCGCTTGGGAGTTTGGGCACTCATATTGAAATATGAAATCAATATGAATATATATATATATATAATATGAAAAAATATGAAAAAATGATTGGAATACTTTGGAATCAGTCAGGGTAACCCCGATGTGGTTTTGGGCAAGACTTTGGATCAATTGACACTTCAGAGATGCCTTCAATTTCATTCAATTTCACCATGCACCGCCACTTGCAGATGCAGACGCAATGGATGTGATGCCCGTGTAATGCCACACAACGGTTGGTTCAATTGGTTCTCCGTGCTCAGGCGGAATTGATGAAGTTGAACAAGGAGACGGATGAAATGAGGAAGGAGGCAATTTGTGTTGTGGGCATCGATGTTACAGTACCCTTGAACTTGACCACAGCTGCTAGTAGCTGCTAGTACTCGTATCAGAGGATGAGGCGCCAACATTTGTTGTTTTGAAATATGCTGGAAATGGGGATCACTGCAGATTGCAGTTCCAAAGTTCCAAACTTCCAAGATCAAGAGGAAATAGGGCCAATAAGGCGCTCTGTTGCACATCTCAACCCCGCTGCAAGTGGGTTGGCTCAGATCATTTGTTTATAACTCAGCTATCAACCAGAAATTGTTAGAGATACTTGCAGCATCTTGCAGCGAATGTTGGGCCCCCGGGAAAAAAGACGTCTAAGTGCACGAATATCAGATACAAGCATCAGACATCACCAAGAGGTTGCTGAGGACAAATACTTAAATATTCAAAGAGTAATATTCCACATATGGAATGAAACATGACGCTTACCTCTATATACAGTGCTTGATGATATCTCGAAATGTCTTCAACAAAGGAACTCAACGAAGATAGAAGAGATTGTTACAGGAAAGATGTGTACAGAACTAGTGTCAAGATCTTTGATGATCTTTGATGATATCGTTGATATTCTTTGATGATTTTTGATGATTTTTGCCAATTTTTGATGATTTTTCACCCCAAAACTCGACAAATCCAGACATCCAGGCCCTGCAAGCGGCCGAACGGGCGCAGTCCGCCGAGAAGACCAGGGACGCGGCCAAGAAGGAGGCTGAGGTCCGCCACGGTCAGCTGGTGGAAACACATGGGAAATACATGGGAAATACCCCAAAACCTCAGATTCTTATAGATTCTTGATGATTTTCAAGAGGAACATCATGGAAAAGCGAATGTTTCATGATCTGCAAACTCCCCAGCTTTTGATGATGTTTAGAGGGAAAATATTGTCAGTTGGTAACCATCAAGATATGGCTCCAAATTATAGGCACCCCAAAATGGGGATGGTTTACGATCTCGCCGGATGAAATTTGGCCAACAGCAATGGAGATGGGTCGACAGATAGCTAGATGATGATAGATGGATCTATGGCTAGGTACACGAAGGATATACATATTGCATATATTTACATATGACATATATGACATCATTGATATCGTGGGGGGTGGTTGACCCCACCAAAATGAGTGGTGGTTCCGCCTATTTTTGTGACTTCTGCTTCCCTGGCATGACAGATCCCACCAAGCAAAGGACTTGTTGGGATGAACATTGGGAACCATTGGGGCCAATTGACATCAGAAACAATAACAGAAGTGCAACACTCAACATAATATCCGACAAATTTTCAACATGACCATATATGACCCATATAAGACCTATTTTGGAACTATAAAAAAATGACCCGATTTGCCCAACATATCTCAACTCATCCGGTCTGCAGGCAGCAAATTCCAGGCTGAAGTCCGCAGACGCAGTCTACAAAGCTGCCAGTCGAGACCTCGGAAGTGGTGAACTCCGCGGTGGATCTACAGGAAACGGTGGATTTATATTCACTGCAACTACCCTCTGGTAAACTAACATAACTATGCAAACTCACCATTGTTAATGGGTAAATCCACTATAAATGGCCATGTTCAATAGCTATGTTAAATTACCAGAGGGTATCTGCAACTATAAAAAAGGAGATGAAGAATGATAAATATAGTTACAAAGATTGTTCCCAAACAGTTAAAAAAATGTGAATGGTATGCCTATTATACCTCATTTCCGGTGATTTTTTGGCGGCACCGGGGCGCCTGTCCATCCCATCACTAAAATTTAACCACAATTCGATGCGTTCTGAAGGTGTCCTGGCCATGTGACCCGCCACCTATCCCGCCTATCCAGCTGCAGGTGAAAACCTGAAAAACTCCGCGAAAAAGTTGAGAGAGATGCAAGTGAAAATTCCAACGGCCGGGGGGCGGCACCTGTGTGGGTCCAGATAGGTCCAGATGGTGACTGGATACCCACGGAATTTAGTGGCTCTTTGCAAAGATTACACCAGGCACACGACATGCTCTAAGGTTGTCGCCAAAATTAATATATTATATAAATTGTGTATATTGTACAAAGCATTCATAAATATAATTAAGTAATATTAAATATAAGTAACTATAATTATGTATAATTATATATGTATAGCATTCATAACGCATATTGCATCGCTCCAAATTCAACAAAAACCTGGAGGGTCACAACGCCCCGTTCCAGGCACATGATACTGTTGATGCCAGAGCTGCAGAGTACCAGGCATGCGGAGGTCTCAGGAAGGGATCCGTAAGATGCGTGGCCAAAAACATGTGCATTTATAGCATAATATTTTGTAAGATATTCATATATATATATACAAATTATATATATATATATGCATATATCAAAATATGATCAACACCCTTCAAATTCCTTATCTTTGATGCATAATTCATACTGTTATTGCTGGATGTTCACTGTTTCGGCCGGCTTGGTTTTGCCGAGAATGTAAAAGAAACTCCCTTCATTTGCGAGCACAGGCCATGATTTCCAGTAGAGTTTCCATGACAAACCAATCCATATCATGATCATTCCACAAATCTTACATAATCTAACATTCCATTCCAGGTGCTATCCATTTCTATGATTCGCATATATATCCATTTTTTCCAATCAAATAGAGAACAAGGCCATTCCAATGGCCAAAATCAGGCTGCTGAGAAGGCTGAGGCAAAGGCGCGAGAGGCCAAAGAGCTGGCGGAAGAAGAGGCGGCGATTTGTTCCGATGTTTGTCATATCTTGATAGGGATGTTTTACCCTATTTATATTGATAGGGGGATATTGGGCATGGTATGGAATGGTTATACCACCTATTTTGAATGTGGGTAAAACCATCCCCTAGTCTTGTGAAATGCCTTCAGCCTACTTCTAAAGAATTTTAAACACATAAAAAAAGCGAAAACTAATCCAAAAAAAAGCAAAACCCAATCCAAACCTCAATTAGAAAAAAGCAAAAAAAATGCAAAAAAAAGCAAACTCCAATCCAAACCTCAATTAGAAAAAAGCAAAAAAAAAGCAAACTATTTGTTTTCACTTTTTTTTCCTTTTTTTTGCTTTGTTTTTGCTTTTTTTTTTTTGTTTTTGCTTTGTTTTTGCTTTTTTTTCCGCCTTTGTTTTCGCATTTTTTTTCGTTTTTTTCTTTCTCAGGTGACCTGATGACCGGGACCTTCGAAAATGTAAGAAACTCGTGGAAAAAAGCGAAAAAAAAGCGAAAAAAAAGCGGAAAAAAAGCGAAAACAACGCGAAAAAAAAGCGAAAAAAAAGCGAAAAACAAGCGAAAAAAAAGCGAAAAAAAAAGCGAACAAAAAAGCGAAAAAAAAAGCGAAAAAAAAAGCGAAAAACAGTGAACGCAAATAGTTTGCTTTTTTTTTGCTTTTTTTTTGCTTTTGGTTTTGCTTTTTTTTTGCTTTTTCTTTGCTTTTTTTTTTTGCTTTTTTCTAATTGAGGTTTGGATTGGAGTTTGCTTTTTTTTTGCATTTTTTTTGTTTTTTTCTAATTGAGGTTTGGATTGGGTTTTGCTTTTTTTTTGGATTGGTTTTCGCTTTTTTTAGTTCAATTTATTTTTCTATCGTTTTATAGAAGTTGCCTGTAAGCCGTGTCACAACCCTAGTCGTCACCATTTTTATAGGTTCTAGAAACCATTCCCAATGGGTGGTTTATGACATCGTTTTACCCACATTGAGGATGTTGACTGAGATTTGTTGGATAAACAGAAACCTCTAAAGTTTAGTTGCTGGTGTCTTTCCCTGTCTTTATTACGTTGATGGTTATTGATGGTTATTGTTGATGGTTTGTTGTTGTTCTTTGTTTCTTCGATTTGGTTTGGGTTTAAAGTGTTTTGCCATGATGAAATCTGAAGATTTACACTGGTTAATCTTGGGATATAAGTTATAAGCTTTGGTTCCACATGTATTGAATTGGGGATATACATCTACAATAACCATCAACGAACCATCAAACCATCAGCAATAACAACTGGGGATATACTGATTGATTTGGTTCGCCCAGTACTTTGAGGATGTTACATGTGTGGGGTTGCAACTTCTGGTACCCATGCTACTGGCAACTACTGGCAATGTCCGGCAAAAACGTATATTGGAATATTACACGGGGAATCAATGACCGACGCATACTCATTTGGTAAACCGGGCTGATGAAGTGTGAGTATGGGCATGTTTAGACTGGCTGCAAATGGCTGCAAATGACGATTTTTCAGGTGCGTTTCGATGCCATGTTATTTCGGCAGGCCAAGAAACGGCTGAGAGAAAAGAAGGCGGAGGTTCCTCGGGGTCCAAGATTGGATGTCACAACCCCATTTTTAATGGCGTAATCAGTGTAATCAACCAAACTTGGGATTTGTACATGTATTGCTCATGTTTCAAAAATTGCCCCTCAGAAATTACTGACTACTGCACCAACAGACATGATTTGCGGGTTGGCACCCTAGCTTTGTGCCTCACATGCCATACCCAGATAGGTGAGTCAACTGCCATCTACCAGCCAGTGCAGGAAGCCAAAGAGAAAGCAGCAGCTGCTAAAGCTGCAAAAGCTTCAAAGGTGGGATGGGGGGACCTTTTGGATGGGGCCAAAGATTGGTGAAGTATGGGGCCAAAGTTTAACTCTTTCGAGAGGTGCCACCTATCACTACCTGAAGCATGGCAAAACACGAAAAATGGTAAGCGTGTGCTTGGACATGGGCGGAATTTGAATTTGATTTTGGGACTTTACTCGCAGGGCTACGGATTGGGGTTCATGCTAACTTGTGCAAAAAAAGGATGCCATCAGATACAAGATACATGATTTTGATACCACCAGATCCACCTTAGATCCACCTTAGGCCCCAACGTACTAAGGTTTTGGATGGAACAAAATACAAAGTGTCATTATGTGTCATTATGTGTCATTGAAGGAGATTCCAAGATATTCCAAGATGACTCCCATGCGGCTGTGAGGCCAAGCAGATGGAAGACAGGTGGGGAGTCGGATGAATCCGGTGATCATGGGATCCCGCTGGAACCAGCTGGAACCATCAATAAAACCAAAGATATCCATGGTGTGTAATCCAAGTAGCTAGTAGCAGCTAGTACATGAAACATTAAGCAACATTAACATTAACCAACATTAACTAACATTCACCAACATTAACCAACATTAACTAGCATTAACTGTTATCTAATTAATTAATAATCAATAACTACCAGTCATCAAGTTCCATTTGGAACATCTCCACCACTTTCAGGGATCAATCTTTGATTACGTCATGCGTCACAGTAAGTAACGCCACGCCCGCATTAAAAGGATGGCTTACTGGTTTTTCGATGTCACTGACATGTCACCGGTTGAACCGGTTCTCAAAGTGCCATGATGAACTCGTAAACCTTCCGATGGCGACAGGAAAGACTCAGATAGCGAATCTTCGAGCCAACGACTTAGCCCTGCTGGCTTGAAATGGGCTAAAGACGCAGTTCTGTTCGCTGTATTTGTCCCAACAAAAATATAACTGCGACAAGATTGGAGAGTTCATCCCTATCATTTTTGATTGTTGCTTTGAATGGGATTGAAGATGGATGAAGATGGATGAAGATGGTAAGACCACCAAATGGTCCATTTTTATAGGTGGTATGTGTATGTATATATACATATATATATATGTGTGTGTGTGTGGTGGTAGAAACCATCAATCCATATTTGTGGTTCATGACGCTCCAGGTGCCAGAAAGCCCAGCCCATCTCTGCCGGTCACCGAGAAGTGTCCCGCGCCTGGAAAATGAGGCCTTTCTTAAAAAAAAAAAACAGCAAAGATATGGAGAAAAATGTAGAATAACAATGAATACAATGATAACATATGATAACATATGATAACAGCTCCGTTGCCTGAGGAATTGGATTGGAATTGGTTTGAGGATTTTGCCTGCATTGATCGCTGCAGTTGAGGCTCCGGGTCAGAGAAGGCGTCGCCGGCGAAAGCCTCCAAAGGCCGAGCGTATCATCACATGATGGATCATTATGGGGCATTGGTTGTAGCATCCATTCCGACATCATCTAAGCATCCGAAAAATCTCTTAGCGACTCAGATAATTGGATGAATCACCTCAAATCATTCCAGTTTTTTTTTTCTATTGTGTTTTTGAGGGCCCTATCCCACATCAAACCCGGCAACCGGAGCAATGAATCGTCCGCAGATTCGGAGTCTGACAAAGAGTCATCAGCTCCAAAAAAGAAAAAAACCAGTGCGGAGGCCAAAACTGAAAGGAACACTGGTAATATCTGGTAATCTAACCTGGCAATGGAAATGCACTCCGTTCAATAGGTAGTTTTAGGTAGCTCATCTAGAAATTGGTGATTTCAATTCCAGGCCATGTTTGATTACTGGATGGTACATTTTATTTGTGGCGGACTGCTTGGCTGCTATCATGGATGGCACTTGATGACGGAAGTTGTTGTTTTTATCTTCCCAGAGGCTTCAATGTTCCCTCGCAGCGGAACTCTAAAACCAGAGGCTTCCTGTTTTTGGGAGGCCTGCTTTTCTTGATCCCCTTTCGAAACACAAAACTGAGTTCCCCAAACCAACCCTGTCTTCGCAGTCTGTCCATATGTGTCAATCCTTTTTGATGGTTCAACTTCACTAACCATCAACTATCTGATGTGTAACCCTACCATTTGCCATAGTAACCATAGTACATTAGTTTTACCCTCTGGTAAGTTAACATAGCTATTGGAAATTGCCATTTATAGTGGATTTACCCATTAATAGCATAGTGATTTTCCATAGCTATGTTAGTTTACCAGAGGGTATCTATTGTCAAAAAGAATGGATGTCTAACAAAAACCTGCAGCTTCTGAACGATGACGATTTCCTAAAGAAATTTCACCAAGGCGCCCGGAGCAAGAAGAAAAACTCCACGGCTTCGGGTTGGGATTCCCCGGCGCTGTGGTTTTCCACCGAAGCACCAATAAAAGTGATGTTTAATTGACATCAATGGAGATTTATGGAGATTTATGGAGATATATAGATCATGAATGATCATGATATATCCTGCAAAAATAGGATGCAACTCGATGCAACTCGATGCAACTCGATGCAACGGGCTGGTGATTCAAGATGTTGGATCAAGGGTGCATCCCCATGTGGGGCCTAGCAAAATCACAAAGCCGGCGCAAGATTGCTGAGATCTCCTTGATAAAATGAGGGGTCATTGCTGGTGTGTTTGCTTCTAAAGTTCAAGCCCTAGCGCTGGTAACTTCATGTTGTTTCTCACCTGAAATGTGCTGTGATTGGAGGCTGCCAATCACCAGGTTTCTTAGTGAACCATCCAAGATGGTGATCAATTTCTGACAGAACCGGTGGATTGACAGAACGAGATCCCCATCATATGCTGGGTCAAAACCTATTACTCCCATTTTTGGGGGGATGAACATCCATTAACCAACTGTTCATTGTACCTAGGGTGCCAGGGTTTTGACCCATAACCATATATATTTAATATATATATATATAATATATATATATATAATATATATATATAATATATATATATATATAATATACAGTATATACATATATATCACTACCCACTGACCATCCCCGAATCGGATCTGACACTTGGATTGTGTCGGGGAGCTTCCTGACGTCCTGGATCTTGGCGCCAATCATCTCCCCAGGTTGGCTGATGAGAAAAAATCCCCATGGTTGAAATCTATCATTGACATTTCCTGCCAACCAGCTGGAGAGCTCATGAAACCTGGCAATGGAAAATTATCTAGTTGTATAAAGTTGTATATTAGGGTTTGTCTGAAAATAGGGTGCCTCTCTAAATCCATTGTTAAAAGAAAGCCATTTGGAAGGTATACCAGTTTACTCCATTTTGAGACACACCCATATGACATCAATCTTCCATGGATTCAGCTTGAAGATTGGCCCCTTGGTGGCCATCAGGTTCAGCCTCTGAGAAAGGCAGTGCATCGCCCTCAAGGCCCATTTTACCATGGAAAACCCCTTGATGTTTTGATGTTTTGTGTGGTCGTTGTCATCATGTTGATGATTTTAGGGTTGTGCGACCTATTTGCAAAGATCAACTTGAGTATATTTTACCCAAACGGGTCGAGAGGAAGATTGATCAAACATACAAGATGACAGTAAATATGAAAAAAAAAAGACGTTAGCAAACAAAACTTAAACATAAAAGATGATAGTACAACACAAAACCAACCCTCCGGTCATTTAACATAGCTATTGAAAATGGCTCATTTATAAATGGTTTACCTGTCGAAATGGTGATTTTCCATAGCTGTGAGATCCAGGCAAGGCTCTTCGAAGCGACCGACCAAGGATGGATTCCGACACGATATCCAGGGGGTAGAGTGATGTGGTGTAACCAAAGATGTTGGCCGTTGGTGGTTGATGTGTTAATTTGTGTACATACCATAGCTATCTATACACGGTGTGTATATATATATATGTGTGTGTGTATGTATATATATATATATATCTCTCTCTCTCTCTCTGTCGATCGATCTATCTATCTACCTACCTATCTATCTATCTGTCTATCTATCTAATCTAATCCAATCTAATCTCATCTAATCTAATCCAATCTAATCTCATGTAATCTAATCCAATCTAATCTCATCTAATCTAATCTAATCTAATCTAATCGAATCTATCTATCTATCTATCCATCCATCCATCCATCCATCTATATGCCAATGATTGGAATCCATGTGTGCATATATCTATGTGCAATCCCTTGGCGATTTGGTGTTTGGTTAGCTGCTTCTACGGATTACATTGAGTACATCATATTACATCATGTGGCATCTCAGTGAGTGGTGTCTGGGTTTTCGAAGCGGAGGAAAAGGACGCTGACTCAGAGTCTGCCAAGGAGTACCGGCCACAGAGGAACCCCAGAAAAGGCACAGAAATTCAGATCTGCCAATTGGAAATTGCCCTTTGGTCACCTGGTAGAAAATGCTGCATGTACTCAGCGTCTCCCTGAAATTACGGATGATTTACCAGGGGGTCAAACGTGAGAACGGACAAACTCATTTGGAGCGATGGCAACTTCCTTCAAAAACTGCACCAAGTTCCACCAGAATTGGAGCGATTTTTGGGATACCCTACCAAGCAGGCGAATGAAATATGAAGCCATTGCAATCAAGTAGCGAAGATTAGCGAAGGAGCCAGCACGTCCCAAATCCACTTATGTACAGGCCATAGTCATAGTTCAAAAGTTTGATTGCTCAGGCATTAAGAAAAGCACCACAAGACTAGCCATGGCCATGCTGTTGAAAATTCGTTAAGACCCCAAAAGGCAGCAGGCGTTTTCCACTGCAAAACTCAGAAATTTTAGGTCGGATCGCTCGCTGGAGTCTCAGAGCTGGGCAGTGGAAATTGGACAAGTGTGCCTTCAAAAATAAAATCAGGAGCGTTTAAGAAAAAATAAATATAGATTATATAAAATATAGAGTTCCTGGGAAATGACAAATAGATATGTCCGAGCAACCCAAATGTAACCTTCATTTTCCTGCCCCCAGGGCAGGACCGGGTAGGGATTGTGGGCCCAGATGATCGGCTTAGGAAGTCCAACCGGAAGAAAAGCCCGTCCGAGACCCCGGAGAGGTTCGTTTTCTTTCAACTTTTGTTGGGTTCAAGGTGAGATGGATAAATATCATATAAATGGCTATGGGTCAATACTTATAGATACATTTTTAGTGGGATGAACATCCATTTACCAGCTATTTTGGGGTTCACCAGGTACCAGGGTTTTGACCCATCCCCAAATAACTATAAATGTGTGATATGTTTAATTAACATAACATCGCCATTTAATCCACAACGGATGGTTGGAAGGTGATATCCCCCGCCAAGTGACATTGAAAATGGGTCTTTTCCCTGCCACTTTTAAAGGTGTGCCGAGCCATACAAGGCAAAACCGCCGGGTTGAGCAATTTGTCATGTCCCAAAAAGTTGGCTTGGGATTTGTATGTACCCTCTGGTAAACTAACATAGCTATGGAAAATTACCATCCTTAATAGGTAAATCAACTATAAATGGGCCATGTTCAATAGCTATGTTAAATTACCAGAGGGTAGGTGGATATGCCTTAAAAAAAAAAAACATCTCATGCAAGATCAATCCATCACATATCAACGTGATTTGCCAAGGCAGAGAAAGAAGTCTGCGGCATCGCCAAGGCCAACTGGTTCAACATGATTCAACTGGCACCACCAAAAACCCATGGTTCAGGTTCTTCAACAAACCAGAAACTTAAGAAGTCAGGCGTCGAATGAGTAAATTTGGGCATTGTTGGCCTTGAAACCCCTGAACTCCAGCTTTGTCACGTCCGCAGACGGCTCAAGTTTCAGGTTGGGAGTATGAATTTCTTTGGGTTTTTTTTCTAGTGATGTCAAGAAGGCAAGATGCTTAACGTATTTGTACCCCCAGTTGGTTAGACTACAAAGATTTTTATCGCCTGGTTTTTTGCCTGCCTTTTGTGGCCCTGCCGAAGCTGAGCCGTAGTTCAGTAGCATCGTGGTAACCATGTCGCGATTGCCAACCATCCCATCCTGTGAATCCGTTCACCTCCTTGCCGTGGAGAAGAACCAAAAGGGTTTTTTGTCGCCAGTAGGCATCGGGTATCACCGGGTTGTTGTTTGGTTGCCAAATCCGTGTCATGTAAAAAATATGTCAAACATCATGAAGCGTCATGAAACATCATGAAACAACCAATTTCTTGGGAGCGATGCCAAGTGTCTTTCCCAAAATGCCGCCTCAAGTTAGCTGCGTTGCAGGCACGGATGACGAATCTGAAGATGGCGAGACTGAGACAGAACCCGGTCGACCATACCGATCAGGGAGTGGATCATGGCACCGCCAACTAAGTCCATGTTCCGTCCGCTCGGCCGCCTCCTCTGGGCGCCTCTATGCTGAGCCTGCGCAGACTTTGATCTTTTTGGACTGGGACGACACCATTTTCCCATGCACCGAGATTTTTCAGAAGCGCCACTACAGCCGAAAGACCCGGGAGTGGACGCAGTGCCTTGTCTCAGCTTTAGCTGCCTTAGCCTTAGCTGCCTTGGCCGCGGGTGAAGTCACTTTTAGAAATGCACTGGAAAAAGTTCAGTTGGATGTTTTGTTCCGAAGGAAATCGATGTTCTACATTTGGAGTTCATGTGTTTGCTTGAATTATTGGTGAAGTGAACCATAGTGAACGATTCGCAGATAAGTTCAACCTGCCAGTTACGGAATGTGAACATCTTTGAACCACCAAAGCGACGACCTTCGGGCGTTTTCTCCATGTCTTCAACGTTCATTTTGGTGCCCCCAAACTCCCTCCATCACAGGAAATGTCAGCAGATGTCAGCAGTTGTTTCTTGTTTTCACGGTGCTTCAGGTTGTTCAGCCATCACATGCCATGTCCCTTTTTACCAGGTTTCGCCATGTTTCTAAACCATTAAAATCGATAATCCCAGTACTTAGATGCGTTTCCAAGGTTCGTGCTTTCAACCTTTTGAACCAGCTTCAGCCAATCCAATGTTTATCCAATGTCACCCTATGATCTTCATTTTCCAGTGAATTGGGATGGTTTTTAAGGTTTTTCCCACCTTTCCCATGCTTTGTCCCATGGATCATATGGATCCAGTGGAGGCTGCCAGTGGAGCTGGAGGAGGACCTCAGCGAGTGGCGCGACGCGGCGGCGGAGTTCCTCCGCGCCGCCTGTGGCGTCAGCGACCGCTGCGTCATCGTGACGAATTCGAAGCCGCCCTGGGCGCCTCGGATGGGACGTGGCAGGCGGTAGCATGGGGGGATGGTCGAAGGCTTAGTCATTGGTGAAATCTATGGCATCTAAGGTGAATGACTGGAAATTTTCAGGATTCAGCATTGATATCAATGGTATGAAGAGAGGTTTATGATGGTTACTGGAGGTTACTGGTGAATCTATAGCATCTATATGGATCATTGGTGAATCGAGTGAATCGATTGGGATGGGGACATAGAGATGGTGCCTTTCCATCGTAAGATAGCCCAGTTACCTGGGATGATCGATGGGAAAATTCCAAGAGAAATATCATCCCAATACAGTAACTCATAAGTTGGAAATAGCAATCCATTTGGATGAATTGGATGGGAAATTTTGGGATAAATGGATAAATGGGAAATCCCTGAACTAAATCGAGTTTTCGTTTTGGTTGGGAAAATGATCGAAAAACATGGGGGAATTGTCCAGCAAACCATGTGTGATTACGATGTCCTAAAATCCCAGTGGTTGAAGATTCCATACAACCAATAGGTAGATGATATTGATATTGGATAGATTATGATATATTACTTTCCAAACCATATAACATCATATAACCATATTACTATCACTATCGATTCATAAGATTGCCCTCCTAACCAAACCGGCCCCTCTCTAACATGGATTTATATTGGGGATGGTTATATTGGGGATGGTTATATTGGGGATGGGACCATGAACACCATGAGCCTATGTTTTTTTATCTATCAGCCCTTGTTGCAGGATGATGTGATGATGTTAATAATCAGCCAATTTAGTGATTGTAGATTTGTAGATTTGTAGATTCTATGTGAGATGTTTTCTGGAACAATATGGAACATGTGATGGTGAGCCTGGTGTGGTGTTGAAACATGGCAGATGTTGAGGGGATACCCTGCTGGATTCCATGGGAGGGTGGTGAAATCTCAGCAGATTCCGAAACACCAAGGTGATGGCCTGTGTGGAGCATTTCGCACCCAACTTGAAGCCTATTTTGCAAGATCGGCCGCAAAATTTGAGCATCGTCTATGGCTCTGAATTCATGAAGCCAAAGAAAAATGCCAGCGATTTGTGCAGTGAAAAAGCTGAAAATCTTATCATCAAATTTCTGCAGTCGCTTGGACCATTTGGGCAGTGTCATTTTGCCATCCACTAAACAGTCGGACTGTTTGTTGTTGTGAGATGTTCAAAGGGAAACTAATGAATTATGAGGTCGGTTGTAAGGTTGTAGGGTTTGCAATGACACCTTTTTACTTTTCTCAATCATATCCCTGTTTGCAGACACTGTTGTGTGTTGAAGCCAAGCTTTTTTTCGACGGCTCAGCATGCCATCATTGAATATCATTGAATCATCAAATCCGGAATCACATCCATCATCCAACATCAAACCATCCATATCTAATTAACACCCATCTTGGTTATGCTGGTTAATTGCTGATTAATTGCTGGTTAATTTGCCATCCACCATCCATCAAGATAGCACCAGCAGCACCCAGTGGACGCCTTAGGTCATCCTTGGGCGGATGCTTCTCGGATTTCACCGCGAAAGTGGTGGAATCCATGCAAGCGATGCGGCGCCATGCGCCGCGACCGCCCTTTGATTTGACGGAGGCCAAGCTGAAAGCCATGACCAGCGAAGCAGAAAACTTCTATTCGCAATATCAGGGGCAGCATCTTGGACTTGATATGACTTGATGATTTTGTGGATGATTCATGAATTGTGTGGATATTCCCAAAACGTGTATCTTTATGATGTTCGGTGATGTTTCGATGCTATTGTTTGATCTATTACAACAAAAAAAAAGAAACGCTAAAAATGGGGATGAGTTCTGTGGTTCAATTGAAACTGTACCCCCATACCCCAGGGGGGAATCTGATGGGCCATTGCAAATCCAAGGACATGGAAAAACATCATCAGCGACTTGGTTCTCATCGTGAACACCCTGGGGGGGGTTCATGGCGTTTTTTTGGGGGGATTTTTTGGCATTTATCAAGGATGTTAAGTTTATTCAGTTTGGTAAACTTTTAGTTGAGGTTGGTGACAAAAGCATGCCCTGCAGTTTTTCCGATTGATTTATGGTTTCAAATGGCTGTTGGCCAAAGCTGGTTCCAAGACACTATGGCCAAACTATATTAGAGTCTAGCAGCCCCAACCATCATTGCCAGATTCAGGCAGGGGCTCAGTGTTTTGGCAGTACCCCTCCTCATGCGACTGCAGATCAGATGCAGTCTTGTCCATGGATTGCCAGACGTTCGTCCATGAATGCATATGGCATATGTATGCTATATATATATGTATTCATGAGTGTGTCTGTGTGTATGTCTACGTATGTTTATCTATTCATTTCTTCTCACCTGTCATATGTCATCCATATTAATCCCCTCAAAAAATGGCTCAATTCAGGCCTCGGCGACATGGCCTACGAATACGAGGCGGTCAAGACGTTGACGGCCACCAGAGGTGTCTTTGCACAACTGGCAGCACCGCGGGAGAGGCTACGGACCAAGTCCGTTGTGCTGCTGCCATCGCCTTCTTTGCACCTTGGCAGCGCTGGAGGCTTCAGAAGGATGATGGGATGACCTATGCATGATGACCTGGTGGTGGCTGGTTCATATTCCTTACTTTCCATCCTTTATCATCCTTTCCATGCAAAGTGATACTTTGATGTTTTCCATTGGATCATCTGGGATCAAAGTGACCCAACTTGGTCCCTGGAAAAGGATCACTGTGCCGACCCTGTAAATCCTAAAATGCCCACTTGAAATGGTGACGTCAATACTTTCTGGTACCCCGTTCTGAAACATCTGAATGTTTCGAAAAAAGTTCTCAGAGATACCCTCTGGTAATTTAACAGCTATTGAAAATGACCATAGAAATTGTGGATTTTCCCATTAAAAATGGTGATTTTCCATAGTTTTTTGTAAACGTTTACCAGAGGGTAATCGCTCAGGCACGGATTGACCCTGCAACTGCGCATTTGGAGCCAAGTGCTTCCCTCCATCGCACGTTTCGATGGAGACGTCGACATCGACGTGAGCCAGAACTTCGCCCCCTTCCAGGAGCGTTCTGAACGTCTCATCACCGACATGACAAGGGGATAGGATGGGATAGGATGGGATAGGATGGGATAGGATGGGATAGGATGGGATAGGTATCCTTCAGTAGGTCTTCAACATGTTTTAACATGTTTCAAACCCTTCCAAAACACTAGCGGCTACTAGAGCGTTTTGTGTCAGGAGCTGGCACGAGCGTTGCAGCTGCCAACCTTGGCCAAGTTGCAGGTTCCACAGGTCTATCTTCAACCGATCTCGCAGCAATTCTTTGATGAAGATTTCATGAATGAGGAGGGAAGTCAGTCAGCAGCCAATGAGTTGTTGGATCAACTTCCAATCCTCTTGCATGATTCTTTCATATGTCCGCCCAAGGAAGGTTTTCAACATGTAGCTTAAAAGATGAAACAAGAAATAGATCTGAATATAACTGGCTGGTGGTTTTGAAGATTGATGTTTGTTGTGACCTGGCAGTTGTGCTTCAACGTGGCTTGACTTTCATATTATTGGTGGATGGCTCAACCACCAGCCAGACAAAGATCTTGAAGAATCGGTTCATGAATTCAGACATGGAACCGACCAAAAGTTCCGTTCAGCCGCCATCTTCAGCCTTGCCCATCTGTGACTGTTTCGACCCCGTGGCAGAAAAAGTTTGCCTCGCTGTAAGGAGAGGCTATGGGTCAAGGTCAAGGCTGAATTGACTATATTGATCCCCAAAGAATCCCAAAGATATTTCAGAGACATATAGAGACATTTTAGAGCAAAACATGGTATCCGGTATCACTTTTTTTGCGACCCATACCGTAGTTCGAATTCTGAACATTTTGGCTCAGGATTCAATGAAAAACCCAAGGCACGACCAGACGATCAAGCCTCCGAGCAGACAAACGTTGGTTGTTTTTCCCACAGCTGGGAGGATACCCTAGAAATTGCCATTGTTTCTTGGGGAAATTATGATCAACTACAGAATATTGGGGCAGCCTATGCTGAAACTGGGATCGCCACTTCGCTATCGGTCCCAGTGGTTATTGGTATATGGATCTATATGCTATCTCATCCCCAATATGTCATATGTGTTAGATTATATATATATATGTGTGTGTGTGATATGTTGATCGTAATGCATGGATATACATATTATATATATACAGTGAAATTACATGTAGCTTCCTTGGATTGAACAAACTATTCTAAACAGCTTCCAAGTGCAGCAACGACCATTGGATATATCCTCCATGACGCTGCGGCTGACGGCCACCCTACTGGAGCAGTGCTTCAATTCGAGAGATGACAGTGAGCCCTGGCAGGAAATCCAGTAGCCCTATAGGCCCTATGTGTTGATGTATGGGATTCCCACACCCATAGGCTTAATGTATACCTGCTTGGTGGTGACTGGAACCATGGAATTTTATGACTTTCCATATGTTGGGAATAATAACCCCAACTGACTAATATTTTTCAGAGGGGTGGCTCAACCACCAACCAGATATTAATGAATCATATGTTTGATTAATGATACTGCGATTGATCATTATCCCAATCATTAATCATTAAACCACGTATCATTAACCCATCATGTATACTAAAAATGCGACTATGGGTCAATAGGGATTCCCTTATGGGTCAGTGATACATTGGTTTGTGCTGGTGTTTTGGGGATTCTTATGCTGACCCATTATGGGAATCTCTATTAACCAAACAGCGGGACCAATCCGCAATAGCTTTGGGATATTGCTTACTTGAAGCCAGAATCTATACAAGTTGCAGTTCAGGAAGGGACCATGATATTCCCCATCAGGGGAAGAAATCCTAAATTTGATTTTCATAGGGAAAATTGAAACCCCACCCCGGGATAAAAACTAGGAAAAACCAACCCTTCGGGCCGGGACTTTGATGGAGGGAATGCTTTTTGGATGGATTTTGGGATGAACATCGAAACTTGCCAGTATCATTGTAATTTAATATCATAGTATCATGATGACTTTTATGATATATCATGACTTGGTATTAAAGTACATTTATAGTACATGATAACGAAAAATGGACCGCCTGATGGCATCAGAACTCAGTAAAAAAAAACTGAGGACCTGGAGATATTTCTGAAGGATGCTTCGGTGCCTTGCCATCAGCACTTGCTTCAAGCGAGGCGCTTCGCCCAAGCCGTTGGATCAATGCCCATGCTAATGCATCCAATGTTCGATGGTTTTTCGCGTCCGATTTTTTGGGCGTACCAATTTTGAGGCCAGCCATGGCCAAACATCATCAAACATCCATAGCTGCCATCGCTAAGCTCCCAAGATTCATCCGCCAGGTGTCCTGCGCTGGATACCACTGCATTGAATCTCCCGGAGAATCCAAGCGCACCTGGGAAGCAATGGGTCGCTCCGATGTTTCAAGTCGTAACCCGTAATAGTCATTTTAGTCATTTGATTTTGATAGTCATAGCCCATCACAATCATAGAATCATAGCCCTACAGAGTTGTTTCTTATGTTGAGATGTTTGTTTCGTGGAAAACCCATTGGCTTTTGGGGATCCTGGGACAGTCAAATCATAACGTCGGATTGGAGCCGATCGACTTCTGGCACTGTGCAGGGTGATACCCTCTGCTAGAATCTAGTCTATTCTAATCTGACAATGGAACAATGTCATAGAAAATGCATATCATAGCGTATCCATTATCCATGTGCATGTGTTGTTCACCATGAAGCATGATGAAAAATGATCTGCTTTCCTATGAGATGAGCCAACCTGAGCCTTGAGATCCAAGGTGGTGGATGAATTGCTGCGTTGGGTCTATACGGGGAAGATGGCATTGCCGCTGGAGGTGCCGCTGGAAGACATGCCAAATTGCCAATGATATAATTGTTGTGTATCGTTGGTTTTATATCTATCTATTTATGTCTATTTATCATGTTTTATCATTATTTATTTGTTTGTCTGTCTATCTATTTGTTTATTGGGTCCCATTCAAAATGGCCCTGGAATGGTTCCTGGGCTGGTTTATTATTGGGCGTATATCATCAGTAAGATAGTTTGGACTTGACGCAGTACTGTTTGTGACCTCGCAGTCTGGAAAGATTGGGGAGACTTTTTTGGAATGCGTTGCATTCTGTGAAGTTTGAGTTCATAAAATGAACTAGTTGGATTAACCGTAAGCCATTGGAGGATGATTGTGAACTCATGCACAGCAGCACAAGGAGTTGGTCCGACACAGTCTTCGCGATAGATTTTACATGCTGGAAATGTCTGGGAAGAAAACAGTCCAGAAAGATTGAACTCTTAGACCATGGTGACCTTCTTTGCTTAAGTATATGGTGATATTGCCAACTAGAGGCCCACTCTCCATTGGTATCATGGTTCTATTCCTACCATATCTACCATGACCCGTTTGGTCTCGTCTATGTGGTATGCCCCAAGAAAAGCTTCAAAACACTTTTAAAATGTGCAGGTGGCCTTCCAAATATCAATTTATATCAAATTTACCTTTCCAAACCATCCAGTGCAGATGGCACCATCTTGCACCATCCATGTCTCGGAGTAGGCTGTTGGTGGGGATCGGATTGCACAGCTCGCCGAAATGTGGGGATTGCGCGACTTGCATGCCATGCTGCTCGGTTTGACGGGTGGCGCGCAAACTGGTGCATACCAAATGGGATGGTTTAACGGAGTTTGGGATGATACTAGTTACTAAGAGTGGTTGAAACTGTTGAAATGGTTGAACCCCCTTGAAATTGAATTAGTTACGTGAAGCTGATGTTTACATGTCAGGCAAACAGGGTATGCGACCTATACAGATGGGCACGATTTGGTCAACAAGCAGGGAATTCCAACACAAAACACATTAAAACATAACATCTAACATTCCGTAACATTCGATCATGAATAAATCATGAAATCAGTCCTGATCCTCGAATTTCATCGTCGCAGGCGCCAAAGATTGCTGCGCAGCTGGCGTCGCGAACCTGCTCGAGGCTGTGTGGAGGAAGATTTGCTGCGGGCCTATGACCAGGACACCTGCAGACACCTGCGACCTGGGTACCGAAAATATCGGGAATGATTTTTTGGATTTCACCAACAGAAGATGTGGTTTAATCTGATTCAGCCGGGAAGAATTAACACACCAAAATGAGCATGTAGGCTACTAAAATTACTAAAATATGATTGGAGTTTCCATCCCTCTGATATTGATATTGAATTCCCCTCTAATTCTGCGTGCAGATTTCCAAAATGAATAGATCCACGATCCGGTGATTGGGGAAGGGGATCAGTACGAATTCTCATGCGATATCTCCAAATAATATGGTCACTTCGAAGTGGTACCCTGCTTCCTTGATAGCTTATGATAGCTTGCTATTTGCTTCATGGCCAATTCTTGCAAAGAGGTTTGGAGTCGTTCTCGATGTTCTCTTCAGTAGTTGCGGCTTCTGGGAAACGATGGGTTTGACATTTCTGTTGGGCTTGACCTCAAGATAACATAGATAAACAGAAGCCGTTTGATTTGACGACCCAACTGCTCTACGGATTGGCATTCAGCTGCTACCCATCGGTTCGACCAGGAGCGTTTGGGCAAGACTTGGCTGCTTGGCGTATCCAGAAATTGCTACATTCCGGACATGTCCGAACGGTTTTCCTATAATTCATGGGATAGTGGTAGTTCATACCCCCCATTACCCCCCTAAAACTATCTAAAACTCCCCAGTGAGAACATTGGGTTTTCAACTGGGTTTTCCATCGATGTGTTCCACCGCTGTCGCCCCGAAGCGCCCACAGCCAGGTTCCTTTGTGAGAAAGTCCAGGAGGAGGATCCGAAGCTCGGATTTCATAAATCATCGATGCTAAGATTTGAGAAGATCTATTAGAATCTATGATCATGTAATTATGATATATATATATTATGTTATATTATATTATATTAAATTATATTATATCTATCTATCTACCTACCTACCTATCTATCTATCTATTTATCTATCTATCTATCTACCTACCTATCTACCTATCTATCTATCTAATCTAATCTAATCTAATCTTATCTAATCTTATCTTATCTTATCTAATCTTATCTTATCTTATCTTATCTATCTATCTATCTATCTATCTATCTATCTATCTGTGTGTGTGTGTGAGTGTTATAGTAAATGTGTGAGTTACTCTTGTTAGTCTTGAAGACATCTAAGAATCGGCAAAACTGGAGATCTGCATCCTAGGCACGTTTACGCGGGTTTCCTGCCTTTGCTGATCAAGGTGCAGGGCTCAGGTGATGTGAAAACAGACACCGTAGGCACCCTACAGTTATGGCCCTTTACCAGTTATAAGTACTTATAACCCCATTTATAGAATGTATAATCCCACTTATAACCAGTAACTGATAAATGGCCATAACTGTAGAAATCCAGTGCTTCGCCGACAATCTGTAAGATACTTGCCGTGTGAACCGCCGAAGCCCTGAGGCCTCCAGCTTCTTTGGAGCGATGTTCAGCAGCCGCTGGGCTGATTCCTCTGTGAACGGCTCTGATGTGGCTGTGATTAAGGCGGGCCGGCGGCCACAGTTGGAAAGGTTCAGGTGGCACAATGCAGAACTTGTGGCTTGATAGCGGCAATTGCAAAACATTGCAAAACAAATAAGATAAATGATATTAATGAAATAAATGAAATAAATGAGAAAAGTGAGATTGAGTTGGCAGAATTGTTCCAAATATCCCCCCTTTGGAACCATCCAAGGGCTCACGAAGCGGTGATCAAATCCGTCGATTTTTCTGGTACATGGCCTCACCATGCAGGTTGGCTGGGATGTGTCAACCATGCGTCGATTGATACGTTTCCTGCACGGTGGTCCCAGCTTCATTCGAGACATCCAAGACCTGGATCAGGTGGGGATAGGTGGGGCCTGGGCAGAGGTCATCGATCATCTTGTGCCCTGAGATCACCTGGTTTTTTACATCTTCTGCAGGCCATCCCCTAAGATTTTTGTGAAGCCCTGATTGCAGAATCACGCAGAGTGCCACACGCTATGTGCCGCGTGTAGTTTGTGGAAACATGCAAACTACACGCGGCAGATTGCTCAGGGTTCCTGCAATTTAGTCAACATTCAGATGACATCCCCACTTTATGAATGCCGCAGTCATCGCTGTTTCAGGCGATTCATTGCGCAGACTTCTTTGGGATGCCAGTGCTGTTAGCTCATTGCAACACTTGGATTGTGGAACACCTCGACCGCGACACTGCACCGCGACTCTGGAGCTATGTGGACCCTTGGGCTTTGGGATGCTTAGTAAGCTATTTGGGATGCTTTAGTTTTTGCAGTTTTTTGGGGATCCTGGAGTTCACCCGACGTGGAGTAGCTTAACCATGACTGGCCCTGCCCGAATCTGAAGGAGAGTCAACCAAGACTTCGCATGAATTGGCTGGAGGACAGTTGGGACAGGCATGAAATGGCGAAGACGTGTGTTGCTCGGGTTCCTTGGTGGGTTCAAGGCTGAATTTGTATCAGTTCTATCCGATTTTCTATCCGATTCCAAAGTATGTCAAAGTTGATTTACGGTTGACGCTGTGGGAAATCGGACACAACAGTTTCAGGATGGGGATGGAGCACTGCATGTGGCCAGGACTCCATTTTTCAGGAGGATATGCTGATCACTGCAGACAGCGAATGTGCCTTGAAAGCGGCGCCATGGGGGTTCCTACAAAATCGGGGGCTAAAATCATCCGAAATTGGTGATTATTTAAGATGGGGAAGCCGGAAGCATTTCAACAAGATCAACCCATCACAATTCCACGAGAGATGACATGGACCACTCAGAGTTTCACAGCCGTGCGATGCTGTGGCAGGTTTTGATTTCCATCTCCAAGAGTTTCTGATGATGGTGGATGGCATCCGCGACGGAGAAAGTTGGGTTCCCCTCTACGACTTGACTCCCTCCTTGATGCCTCTTGGATTGAGTCAGGCCGCTGTTCGACACTCACCTCAGGGGTGTTCGCTGTCGATTTCTCCCGACGCTGATGCTCAGTCGTGGTTCAGGTATCGACTTGTGGCTTCTGGCAGCCTTGATGCATCCCTGGCAGCAAGTAGATGCAGCTATCTGTGCCAGTGGGGGTCAGTAGAAATGAATTGAATGTGCTTCAGAATCATTGATCCAAAAGCTCAAGGTTGGATTTGGGACCTTTTGAGAATATCAACCTATATTGTCAAAGCTGAAATCACAAGAATAGCTTAAACATATATCCCAAAATGTCCTTTTTGAGTATCCTAAAAATCATCTTTGATCACCCATGTTATCCCATCGCTGTTCAGCCCTGCGACATCCGTGACATTCGCTGAGGTGAGCACCGCGCTGCTGAAATCCGTGGTGGCCAACTTTGTCCAACAGAAAGTGCCGCCAGCCGAGCAGAAGGCGCGGCACCAGACCACCAAATGGATGGATGGTCATGGAAAATTCGAAAATTTAAGGGTACCACCATGAAGGATTTCCAAATCATCCAGTCATTAGATCATAGATACTGTAGATGCTGTAGATATTGAACGCCATTAAAATGTGATCCCCCAAGTTCAGAAACCCATAGAAATCCTATGTTTTTTGTCTTGTGGGTTTTGATATTCATCAGATATTATGATGGGTATGTTGACAACCATCATGAACCAGCCATTTTGAGATGTCAACATGTGTCAACCATGGTGTTCACATGTCATCCAGGCGATGCTACAGAGGATGATGCCACCTGAAGTGCTGTTCAACAGGCGAGTTGGACCATGGAGCTCTGTATTCATAAAAAACGACCATCGTGTAGATATGTGATATATGTGTTCCATTGCAAATAGATTTTTTTTATAGACGCCGACATCATGTCCATTTACTTATATTATTTCTTATATATATATATTTATTTATTTATTCCATATATTTATTTATTCCATATATCTGTGTTAGTCGAGGTTTGCGCCAGCGGCCTTCAGTCGGATGCTGTTTCCATGTCCCCCACCATGGCCACAGGGAGCTCCGGGATCAAGTCTTGGGTGGCTGCCGATTGGGCGTGCGGGGCTTGATGTGAGCCATGTGGGGCCCCGTGGGGCTGCTGGATTTGATGGCTGAGATGAATAAGATCCTAGGTAGAGGTTTAAGATTTGATTAATCTGCTGATGATGATGATGATGATGATAATGATGAAGCGATTGAGCATATTCCCCAAGGTTTAGGTTTGGAAAAATGGATCTTAGCGTGTGGATCTTTAGTTTGTGTTTGTTTTACGTGCGCATTTGTTGGGAATTTCATGAAGTGTCAATGAATAGCTAAGATGATTCGAAACTGGTAGAGGTTTAACATGCGCCAGATGGTATCTGGGTGTGCGTGCGTAACACTGATGTGGTTGAAATGATGGGTCATGGTAGATTGTTGCATTGGATGTTGGTCTGTAAATTTCTGATTGGATTTTTGATTCTGCGATTGAACACATGTTTTCAGTGAATCAGAGTTGTGTGAAACAGATGAGCTGGATAGTATGCAATTAATCAGGACTGAAAACAGAGACCCATTGGTGCCATGTTCTTGTGCACAAGTTTTACCCATACTGATCTTGGTAAATAACTCATGTTGACCCATTAGTTTGCCTCCATGCTTTTGATCTTCATGAAAGCCAAGAACCCACTGCAGCCCTAGAGATAAACTCTTCGAGCAGATTGAGGTCATAGGTGTCCAAACTGGCAAAGTTATTTTGGCATTTGCTGGTTTTGCCTTTCGAATCATTAAAACTCATGTGGTTGTAAACTTGTTGGTGGCCTTATCTGGACTCCTATCCCAGTTGCACTCCTCTATTTTCCGAATTCGTTTTGGCTGCGACGCGTGAAGCCACGCACTTGTACAGAAATACCGAAGGACATTGACAAAAAAAGTGCCCAGCGACAGGTCCAGTTGATCTCACAACAACTCCAGTTGTGGATACAACCGACAACAATGGGCAATGGGGAGTCAAATTTCACACCCAGGGATATCATATGATACAACCAGTGATAATGTGGGAACAATGTTTGAGTTGAAGCACATCACCAGGTCGTTTCAATTCTCCAGTGAGACAAAGGTGAACATGTCTCTCTTGGAGCGATCCAAGATATCTCATTTTTTCCACAGTTTTTCTGGATGTTCATTTACCATCGAAGAATACTCCAAAAATATCATATGACACTATATAATACTATATATATATATATCATATATATATATGTGTGTATCATATATATATATATATATATCAAATCACCTATATATATATATCATATATATATATGTGTGTGCAAATCACCTATATATATATATCAAATCACCTATATATATATCATATATATATGTGTGTGTGTATCATATTTATATATATATATATATCAAATCACCTATTGAAAGAATATCCCTTCACTATACCTCTGATCCTAAGTGTCGAGGTTGGAACACTGATTTGTGTTTGGCTGTACAGTGAAGAGCCCAATACGCACAGCCCCTGTGGTTCAAACTAAAAAGGTGTGACTCCGCTTCGCATGGTAGCGGAGCTGGTCGTGCTCTAGGGCCACCAGCGACCGCAGGCGGGTAACACCGCAGCGTTGTACTCGGGAAGTACCGCAACCACGTCGTCGAGCAGCGTGAAAGGAGCTGCCGGCAAAACACAGCAAAAAGGAAGGAGGAACAGGAGTGCAGCAGCTGTAGAGAGGAGAACGCTCAAGGGCATTGCGAAACGTTTTGAGCACAACTTGAAAACAGAGAACACCAAAGCCGAGCAAGAAATCCCTTTCTTTGGAAACAACCCAAACCCGGCAAGAGCGTCACAATACTACCAGGCACAAAGCGAAGCTTCGTGTTCAACAAGCGGCCACTCTACCTACGCAACTTTCCTTGCACCTCACGCACGCCTGAAGCGTCCTCTGGAGCCACCCCGTGAAGAAGGTGACAACAGTGTGTACCGTCGTGTGTGGGCAAAGTTTCAAAGAGAACTTCCGTTGGTAGCAGCTGAAGTGGAAAAAACACCAGGAAAGTCTGCAAGGAAGAGTTACCTGTGTGAGGAAGCACGCCGAGCAGTTACTGCAACCCTAGGTCAACAGCGGAAGGAGGAGAGTGACAGTCATAGTGAGACTGAGGGGCTTGAGCCAGACACCGACACAAGTTCCAGGAGACACCAGCCTGGTGCTGTGACACAGTGTGATCAGAAAAGCCGCCCAGCAACAACAAGGTACAGTTCTTCCCGTGCACCGACGACACGGTATAGCTCCACCCAAAGTTCGACAAGCAGCGTCACAACTCGTGTAGAGACTGAGCCACCAACTGTCGGCTACAACTCCGAAGTTAGAACGCCAACGTGGTACCAGCACGACACGACCAGACGCCAGAGAAGCAAGAAGTGAGGGAGAAAACCTATACAAGGCGGGTAACACCGCGTGAGTGCCGACATTCACGTGTACAGGTCCGTCGCAGTGTACAGGTCCGTCGTAGTGTCAGTTTTTCGATTGTACAAAAAGCTGCAAGTCACCGGTTGTTCTTGTGTGATTCTGTTTGTTCCTTGTTTCGTTTGTGGAAACAATGGAGGAGATGATGCAAGCTCTGCAAAACCAAGTCGCACAGTTGAGTAGACAGCAAGATACCCTAAGTCAAGCACTACAAAGAGCTGAGCAAGCGTACGAACAACAAAGCGCAGTGTTGACAGCCACTCGCAACGAGTTGAGCGCGGCCCTAACCACAAAAGCAAGCAGTGCCAGTGTTGAGGACCCAAACCTTGTGGATTCCAGGAACATTCCGAAACCACCTGTGTTTGATGGGAAGCGTGAGACTTGGGAAAGATGGAAGTACGTGTTTGTAGCTTGGAGTTCTACAGTCAATGCGGCTTACCCAGGTTTGTTTGACAAGGCCGAAGCTTCAACGACGCCCATAGAACATGCCACGTTGACAGCAAATGAGGTCCGTTTGAGTAAGGCTTTGTTGACGATCCTTATGGGATATGCGCCGGACTCAGTGATGAGCATGGCCCAACATGCCCCTGAGGGGAATGGTTTGGAGATGTGGCGGAGATTGGTGAAAACACATGAACCAGCATACAAATCCAAATCATGGGTATGGCGGAAGCACTTGACTAACCCAACCTTCCCCACTGAATTGAGTAAATGGAGTGATGCGTTTTACCAATGGGAATCAGAAATCCGGGAGTTTAAGCGACAATTCAAAAAGACTATTGACGAAGACGAAAAGTTGTCTGTTTTGGTTCATGTTGCCCCGAAAGAACTTCAACAGTCAATTTTCATGCATGCAGATTCGTTGGATTCGTACAACAAGGTTCGAACATACATAGAACAGTATTTGAGTGCGCGAAATCTGTGGAAGAGACCCCAAGGAGGACTGTTCGGAAACAGCGCAAGCGCCAAACCGAAGGATGATGCAAATGGACCAGCGCCTATGGAAATTGGAGCCATAAAGGGTAAAGGTAAAGGTCCCAAGGGCAAAGGTAAAGGCAAGGCAGACAAAGGTGACCCAGGTAAAGGCAAAGGCAACCAATGGAACTCGCAATGGCAAGCGCAAGCGTCGCCACAATGGGATTCCAAGTATGGAAGTTACAAAGGCGACAAGGGCAAACACAAGGGCAAACCATCAGAGGATGGCAGCGGCAAAGGAAAGAACAACAAAGGTGAAAAAGGCAAAGGAAAAGGAGGAAACAACCCTCATGCAGGCAAGCAGTGTCACATTTGTAAGAAATATGGTCACATTGCAGCGGATTGTTATTGGAAGGTTTCCGAAGTGCGGGAGGAACCAGAACCGAACCCCAAACCCGAAACTGACGCAATGACAGTAGGATCCGTTAGGGATTATGTGGCCGAACCCGAAACTGACATGATCATGACTGTTCGTGACACGATCGCAGCCATCAAACCTTGTGAAAACAGTGATTTTGCATGGTTCATGGTCGATTCGGGTGCATGTGTGACATGTGCTACTGAGGGAGAATTTGATGTGCCAATTGATGAAACCAAAAAGAAGACACTGTATTCAGTTCAAGGACTAGCTTTGAAGGTGTATGGTGAACAAACCCCCGGCATCGAACTTGATGACGGATTGCGCGGAACCATTCGTGTGACAGTGACGGATGCTAGCGAGAACGTGTTAGCTGTAGATGAACTGTTGAGTAAAGATTGGGAAAAGGTAGTCTTTGGCAAAGCCGGTAGCTATCTGGAGTACAAGAATGGGAGAAAGTATCCTTTGACAAAATTTGGGAAAAGATGGTGGATGCGTGTCAGGAAACGTGACTTGCAAGCATTGAGGAGCCAAGGTGCAGACAACAGAATTGCAGCCAGTTCCGAGGACAGTTGGCGAAGAGACGGTTCGTTGTTAGTTCGAGTGCATTCAAATCCCCGGCGAAATTTGTTTAGCCCTTTGGATTCCAATGATTGTCCTGTAGATCCTTCAGTGCTTGAAAACGGCAGGTTGACACGCATGACATTCGTTGGCGGTGGCGGTGAAGACGTTCTAGAAGACTTTTGGGACACGGAATCAAACGCAAACAGGCGGTTGGCATGGCATTGGGGAGGTGAAACATGTTTCAAATTGAAAGATGATGCGGCAAGCGCGCAGGCAGAACCCGAAGCGCCCGATCCACATGTCCAACATGGCATGGAGCATGCACACTTCATGGAAGAAACCGCTGACAGACCCATCATTCATCCTATGTCATCTCCACCGGAACCATCCCCGCAAGAGCGAGCAGAACACAATGTGCATCATGCTACGTATGCGTCCTGGTGTCCACACTGTGTTGCTGGACAGGGTAGGCAAGCTCCCCACATGCAACGCCACACGGACACACCGGAACACATCGTGTATGCAGATTTCATGTACTTTTCTTCCAAAGGCGAAGAGGTTCAGCCTGGCGACTTGCCAGCGGGGGCAGACGGGGGTGATGTGGTGACAGTTCTTACCGCCATTGACAAGGACTCGCGTTGGCCTTTCGCAGTTGTGATTCCTTCCAAAAAAATTGACGACCCCAACAGTTATGCAGTGAAATCCTTGGAAACTTGGTTGTTAGGCCTTGGTTGGAAACAGTTCACTTTCCAGACAGATCAGGAACCAGCAATCATGAAACTTGCAAACACGGTACGTAAGAAGATGGGACATGACAAAATGCAGGTGCGACAAAGTCCCAGGTACTCTTCTCAGTCCCTCGCTGAAGGAGAAACCGTGAACCAACAAATTGCAGGTAGAGTTCGGACATGGGTGAGTGTTTTGTCTGAGCAGTACCAGGTGGACATACGCAACACACATCGTTTGTTTCCATGGATTGTGCGACATGTTGCATGGGCAATGGCGCGGCTGCACGTCAACACGAGTAGGACCACGCCATTTCGGATCATCAAGGGACATGATTTTTTTGGTGAATTGCTTGCGTTCGGTGAGTGTGTGTTGGCCAAGTGGCCAAACATGAAGGATTTAGCTAAGGGTGTGCCACGGTGGGTGCATGGTGTCTTCGTCGGCAAAGCTGAGGGATCGGATGAGCATATTGTCTTGACACCTGTTGGGGCACAAACCTTCCGGACAGTGCGTCGGTTGCCAGAGTCCAGCCGACACAGCCTTCATTCTTTGGAGTCTGTTGCGGGTTTACCATGGGACACTAAGGACGGTAGCTCCAAAGTACAGCCAGCGATAGTGGTAAGCAAACCCGGTGTAGAGTTCGTACCTGTGCTACCCCCTGTACTTGCACACGCGCCAGCGGCCCCAAGCGCGGACGCGAAACAAGCCGTGCAAGACGAAGACGCGCTCGCCTTACGTGCGCCCAAGAAACCAAAACTGCAAGCAGACAACCTCTCAGATGCGCGGATGTCGGACGAGCCACAACAGTTCAACATCGCCACACCACGCGACAGTAACCAAAGCCCCGCGTCATCCATCGCCCACTGCCCTTCCAGCGCGTATGACCCTTCGGTTAGGAGTAGGTCTCCCCCGCGGGAATTGCCAGATGAGGCGGGTAATGCCGCACCAAGCCAGGTTCCAGGCGCAGGGGGGATGGAGGTTGAAACCGGGATGGGCAGCATTTCAGCAATATCGGATGAGTTGTTGGCAAAATTTGTGGAAGGTGACGAAACCGCATGTGAAAACACAATTGCAGACGTAGTAGGGTTTTTGGACACATGCCTGACCCCGGAAGAACGACACATGGCACGATTGCGGGAAATTAAGAAATTGGAAGATGTGTTCAGAGCATTCACACCCCGGGACGCAAGAGCATTGCCTCCAAACATTCGTGTTTTCAACCATGTTTGGGTAGACAAAAAGAGTGGCGGCATGGCAAAAAGTAGGCTGACCTGTGCTGACGTGAAACAGAAACTCACTCCAGAACAACGGTTGAGTTCAGAAGGCCAATCCAATTTTTGCCCAACTCCACACCCAGCGTCGTTGAAAATTTTGGAGGTGTATTCTCTCTTGAACAGATTCCCACGTGCAAAGGCTGATCTCACCAGTGCTTTTCTCATTGCTCGTGACAGCGGCGATGACCAAGGGCAGCCCACATGTTTGAGACCACCACAGGAATGGTTGAATGACTATGACACTTGGCTGCTCAAGCAAGACCCGCAGGTGCAACAGGACTTGGCAAACGTTCCAAAACAACACATCGTTTGGCAGGTGGACGGAAACATTTACGGCAGACAGCCAGCAGCGGCAGCATACCGACAGGAACTTGAGAACATTCTGTTGCGCAAACTTGACAGTGCAAAGTACAAGTTTCAGAGAGGCAAGGTTGACGCATGTGTGTACCGTTGCAAGCTGTCAGGAGTCATTTTGATCCATCACATTGATGATTTCGATGTTTGTGGTCCAGCTGAGGCAGTCAAGGATTTGTTGGAAGTCCAACTCCCAAAGTTCGGATGTAAACTCAAGGTAGGGGACCTAGAAGGTGTAGCAGGTGAACCAGGAACGTCGTCCGAGTACCTGGGTAGAGAAAAGTACACAATCGATGACTGTGTTGTGACCAAACCGAATGACAAACACGTGCAAAACATTTTGGGGAAGCTTGGAATGGAAGACGCGAAACCTGCAGTGTTGCCAGGACGAAAGCTTGACCTTAGTAGTGCCGGTAACATGGAACTCTTGTCTGACAAAGAAAAGGAGAACTATGCATCATGCGTAGGGTCCGGTATTTATTTGAGTCAAGATCGAGCGGATGTGAAATTTGCCGTAAAAGAACTTGCGCGTCGATTGCATGCCCCAAGGCGTTGTGATTTTCAAAACTTGAAAGTGTTTGCAAGGTATTTGGTCGGGACAAAGAATTACGGACATGTCAGTAAACTTGTTCAGGATCTGGACCCTGAGGAGGCTTTACCATTACATGCATACACAGATAGTGACTGGGCCGGATGTGAAGAAACGCGCAAACCCAGCTCAGGAGAAGTGATCGTTTTGGCAGGCACAGTTGTGGAAACAGGCAGCACCACTCAACCAGGTGTGCCAGCAACTAGCTCAGGTGAAGCTGAAATTCGTTCTTTGACCCACTGTGCGCAAAGTTCGGTGTATGTTAGAAATCTAGCCTGTGAAGACTTTGGACTGAAAGTGGACACTCCCAGGGTTTGGTGCGATTCCTCCGCTGCGTTGCAGGCTGCCAAACGCATTGGCATGGGTAAGATGAGACATGTTGCCGTAGGACACATGTACATACAAGAACTTGTGCAAACCAAGCAAGTAATCATTGGTAAGGTTGACGGTGTAGCAAATCCTGCCAACACTTTGACAAAACATTTGGCAACGTCGGGTGAAATGTTGGCTTCTTTGGACGGACTGGGTATCATTGATTTGACTGACAAAGGATTTGACGAACATGTGCGTCGTACCAAGTTGAAGGTTGTTTCAAGTGTTTCTTTCAAGGAGTGGAAACCACTGATGGCATCAACTACAAGTTTAAGAGAACACAATGGCGCAATCTTACGAAGACGCAGGGTTTTGCCTGGACAACGGCGGGAAACACCGCAGTAGAATTCAAATCGCAGAGTACGTCACATGAAACTGTGTCGTGTCATGAGCTTAGATTCGGACTCCGTAGTTGGAAGCTTAGCTCTGTAGTGTTCAGAGAGACTTTGGCGTCGTGACAGTAAACTTCCTTTTCGGTAAACGGTTGGAAAAACTGAGAGGGTTGTGTAACTGTGGAACTGTGAGGAAACTAGTTTGCAAGACCACGGGCAGACCACACAGGCAAGGCAACAAGCATTGCAACTGAAACTGCACAGCCGCTTCGAAGGGATTTGGTTGTTGTTGTTTCTGTGGTTAAAGAAAAAAGAGTTGGTGACACACTCTGATGCAAAGCATCATTGGCAGCAGTCTACCAGCAAATCTAGTGCTCCAAAGGGGGGTGAAAGAATATCCCTTCACTATACCTCTGATCCTAAGTGTCGAGGTTGGAACACTGATTTGTGTTTGGTTGTACAGTGAAGAGCCCAATACGCACAGCCCCTGTGGTTCAAACTAAAAAGGTGTGACTCCGCTTCGCACCTATATATATAATATATATATATATCATATATATATATATCATATATATATCATATATATATCATATATATATATCATATATATATATATCAAAAAATATATATATCATATGCGAGTAGAGTGTAGGCTACGTACCATTGTGCATTCACATACAATTTAACACTCTAAGATCCATTGCCAAAGGGGTATATCAAAATCGCCCCTTTGGCTCAAGACCCACTGCAGTACCGGAAAAGGGCAAAGCCATGCGGAAGCCGCTGTCCATGCGTCGTCACCTTTGAAGAGAACCACTTCAAGAACCAACATCAATACATAATCGGAGAGCTAACCTCTGATTCACAGGTTATCAGCCGTAGGACTCCTACGGAGCCTACGAGCGGGTAGCCGCGGGCCTTACAGATGACTGAACAGGATAGCAGCGATAATGCATTTTCTTTCTCTGGACATGCCGTTGCACCAGCTGCCGGCACGCAGTCAAATTCTTCACAGAGTATCGACACTGGTGGAAGCGATGCCTCAGAATTGAGAACAAGCCTACCCAGGCGACCTCTGGTTGCTCCTAGAGGGAGACAAATTTCGACAATGCAAGCAATTGAAGATAGGGACAGCACACCTGGAAAGAGAAGATCATCTGCACGACAATTGTCGCCTCCGATGACTCCAAGGACCAAGGCAAAGACTACGTCGTCGAATCCGCCTTCACCGATTCAGGACGCTACTCCATCAGGGACAGGATCTTATCAGCAAGTGAACGCCCCATCGAGTGGTAGCGACATCTTCACTGCCTATCAGAGTGAATTAGCTGAATACAAGACATCACTGGAAAAGGCCACTGAAGAAGAATCCGTACTTCAGGCAAGATTGACCGAGACGACAGCTTATGCCTATCAACAATTTAATTTCCTGGAAAGCACCACTCATCAAGAGATGATGTCGATGACCGAACAACTCCAGATGCTGAACTTCGAGTTACAGGCTGCACAACAAGAAGATGAAGGTGCGACCTACAGGATCGAAGCGTTGGAAAGGTATCAGACTATGTCGAATGAAGCTGCATCTCATTTGGAATTCAAATATACACGACTACGTTCGGAATTCGATGAACAAATGGGACAAGCGAGCGCAATTATGGTACATGTGGGCGCTGATGCAAATGCTCACATCCATCAACTTAGACTGGAACTGGAAAACGCGGAGATGAATGCCAAGCAGGAAGCTCTAGCGGTCGGCTACGCCAATGATCAAACATGTGCTTTACAGATCGAGATGCTCGAGATTGCCAATCAAAATCAGACAATGAAGCACACCATGTCTATGAACGTTAGGCGACTGGAAACCGAGCTTGATGCTGCTGACATGAAGAGGGACGAGATCATGAAGGAGTTCCGTAGTAACATAAGATCTGAACATGACCGTTATGCAGAATGTGAACATCACTTAGCTTTGGAAGAATCGCAACTTCAATTGCAGGTGATCCACAATGAAAACTTACAATCTCGACTAGCGATTTCTGAGAACAGGGTTTCTGAAGAATCTCTAGCTGAATCAGGCGGCATGCGGGACATGAGGATAATGGGACTACGTTCTGAACTACACATGAAACAAAGTCTTTTAGATCGAATGCAACAACATTCCCCCAGTCTTAAAATAGGAATCCAGGGGGGGACGTAGGTACCGAAATTCCTTTTTAAATTCCTTTTTTTTTGCCTGACGTATCCTGGCGTAGTGTGAGGAAAGGTTTCCAAACAACTTGGACAGATCAACCTTTGGCCATTTCAGCCAAGCCGTTGGAAGACTTGCCAGCAATTTGTTGGACAATGTTGGACAATTTACAGTATTTTTCCTGTATACAGTAATATACTGTATATATATATAATTTGTAATTATATATATATATATATTCTTTACATATGTATGGGTATATGGGTACAATTTAAACTCGCAAATGCATAGCTGAATATAGCTGATACCTAGTGACTCTTGGATGCCATGGCTGGGTGCCACATGTGCCAGCGCCAACTTCACATCGGAGGAGAGGGCCTGGGGTCAATATTTTCATTGTTTTGATATGTTTTTGACACCCGGTGCAGAGTCCGGTCACCCGGTCCGGTTTGGGTGGTGTACTCCACCTTGGAGAACGATCAACTCAAGAATCGATATCTGCTTACTGTGCACTTCACTACTGTACATATCTCCTGTCAACTCACTCATCGGCCGCACGAAGGAACAAAGAGCCCTTGCGTGACGGCGCGACGGAGATGCAGAACTGTACCTCACCTGGAGGGATTGGAACACAGGGCTTTGGGTTGATGAGATAGAAGTCACTGTTCGTAGATTGAACCGCGCTTGAGTTGGATTAGACAAAGCACCTGATTCTGACTTCGAATTTAGCAGGATATGCTATGATATGCAGGTTCCCGCAGCAATGTCCGTGTATGTTCTTGCATGTTTGAGTGATCGCAGTGCCAAATGATGCGGCACAATATAGTTTTGTGTTGAGATTGTTTGAGTATACTTAGGCCTTTGTGCATATCGCATCACCCCGAAGGCGCTCTGTGTGTGGGTAGATTAGTTTGGGTGTGTTAGTGCGTTCACTTTCACCAAGATTTCAAGCTATCCGAATGTATTTGATCTGTTCAACTACACGACTTCAACACATGCGCCCTGGCAGGCGGGTGGAGGCGTGCACGTCTTGAACACGCAGCAGATCAACGAGCATCCCTGGCCTTTGAATGCTCGAGCGCCTTGGCAACGAAGGCTATGGGCGTTATGGACTACCCATGACTACCCCTTCTTTACTGTGGCTAGCTGAGAATTCGGAACTTTTAATTGGACAATATATGGGTTATAGTGATCATAAGTTACAATATGTTACAATAATCCACACATGGGTGACATTTTTCTACTGCTGCAATCATTGTGTAAAATGAAGTCATCTTGGAGTGATGTGCATCTGAGTCACAAGTTAATCTAGAATTACGGGCAGGTTGTTAAATGTTAGCAACATCATCCCATCATATCCATTTACAGCAGACCCGTTTGTTCTATGGATTTGTCTAAAAATAGGGTACCGGAAATCTGCTGCTTTATCATCATTTTCCCCGTAAAATAGCCATTTGGGGGGTCATGGGGGTTCCCTTTTATCAGACACACCCTTTATCCCAGAATTTGAGATATTAGTATGTATTAGTTGGTTGGTTAGTTCTCCCACAAGGCTTAACTCCCATTCTCATATATCCCATGTAAAAATCAATAGAAATAAATATAAATAAATATATATATATACATATAATAGTATATAATTGTATTATATATATATATATACATCTATATATATATATAGTCCTCAACATCATTAGGTCCCTACCCGGGATTTCCTCCACGGTCCCAGACGGTGGCCAACCTGGGATGGCAAACCTTTGCGGCCTTTGGCTCGCACCTGCGGGCCCGCCAGCGAAGCGCAGGAGCAGTGAGGTTATTAGTTTTTTAATAACCATGATAATGACATATAAGAACATATAACATAAGATAGTGTACCCAAAAAATCCATAACATAATTATCATAGCGGTATCCAATTTTTTGGATGTCCAAATCGTCGTTGTCCAATGGTTATCCAATGGTTGCCCAATGGCCCTGTGGTCCGAGACCATGAAACCCAGGAGAAAAAAGGTTGGGCAGCCAACAAGACTGTGGCGCCGGCTTGGAGCTCAAGGATGATGCGGTGTGGGAAATATTTCTGTTCTCTCCTCTTCAACTACCGAAAACATCCGAAAACTCCGTGCCTGTTTCAGGTTGTTTCATGTTGTTTCCATGGTTTGGTGCTCTGGCGGAGTCATTTTCCATCAGTTGGGTCTGCGAGGCTTGGATGCTGAAAGATGGGGACTGTGCCAGGAGCCCCCAGGATCAGTTGACGGCTGCGCTGAGTAGGATAGGGGGTTGCTAGAGATGCTAGAGATTGTAATTGGTTTTGACTAATCATGGTCAATGGCACAGGGTAATAATATGTAATAATGATCAATAGTTAATGCAAGGAAATCATTTACCAATTACTTTACTTCGTGTGATCCCACCATGACATTTATATGCTTTGTTACTGGCAAATCTTCTGGCATTCTATCTGACATATCTTCTGGCATTCGATCTGGCATTCTATCTGGCATCTCTTCTGGCATATGTTCTGGCATATCTTCTGGAATTCTATCTGGCATATCTTCTGGCATATCTTCTGACATCCTATCTGGCAAATCTTCTGGCATTCTATCTAGCAAACATTCTGGCACTTTATTTGGCATACCTTCTGGCACTTTATCTGGCATACCTGCTGGCATTCTATCTGGCAAATCTTCTAACATTCTATCTGGCATTCTATCTGGCATATCTCATGGCATTTTATCTGGCATATCTTCTGGCATTCTATCTGGCATTCTATCTGGCATATCTTCCGGCATTCTATCTGGCTGTTGAGGTCCAGCAGTGCACACTGAGCTGGGCAGGTCCCAGGTTGAGGTCGAGCGGTGCACACTGAGCTGAGCAGGTCCCAGGTTGAGGTCCAGCGGTGCACACTGAGCTTGGATGTTGGCGAAGAGATTGGCGAAGAGTTGGCAGGGCAATGGTGGACGTGGAAGTGGAAGCAGAGGTGGTAGACCAGGAGGAGGAGCAGGAGTAGGAGGAGGAGGAGGAGGAGAGCTAGCCGAAAACAGCTCTGATAAAATCTAACAACCCTCACCTGGCAGGTGGGGAAGAATGCAGGGTGATAATCATCAATAGTGCAGGATAATGACTTAGGAAAATTGCAGGGTGATAATAATCAGTATTGCATAAATATACAAGGTGATCATTAACAATAATGCGTGGAAATAATTTCAATTAATTAATCTTTATCAATAATGCAGGGTAGTAATTGCATATGCAATTACTACATCATAGACCTAGGAGGAGGAGCGCATACACAGTGGATCATGTTTTTGCACAGCTGGCAAATGGAACACCTCTGGAACTGGCTGCCAGGCAACCTCAGATGATGCGGCCACAGCAGATAATCACCCGTCAGCCTTCTGCAGAAGGCAGGGATGAGACGGATGGTAATTGCAAGCCAGGGGCGAGAGGCACTCTTCAGAGCCCTGACCATGCGGACCCTGATCACGATTCAACAATTCAATTCTTCGCCGTCCAATGTTTTTCCAGTTGGAAAGCCTTTGCCATGTCCCGTCTTTTTGCGTAGCATATGTTGCGAGCCTCAGGAGAGGAATGTTTCATGTAGTTTGTATGACACTGAATTTAGGTTGTAGCGGTCAACCACTTCGCACCAACAACAAAAAATACCGTGTGATGACTGGCCTACGGTCGGTTGATAAAAGGGGCGTGACAACCATTAACAGCATTGACCCACTGTTGTTGCCACACCTTGTGAATAGTTGAGGAGCAGTGTGCATATTTCCAGGTTCCAAGGTTCCAACACGTGTGATATCTCCAATCTTCACGTGTATGAGCTTGACGTGTTCATGATCAATTTCTACACTCCGACAATCTCCCGTAGGTGCAAAGCAGTTTGTCGCTTATCGGCAGTGGTGCCCTTAGATGGGAGAGCTGAAGCTGCTGCAAGCAGCAGGTGACAGTGATTCATCATTGGATATCTCATGTCATTTCAGCTTATCCAGTCCCAGAAAAATCACATCAAGATTGGATATTTCATTGCAGTTGTCCAGTGCTGAAAGTTCCACGACCTGGTTTCCTATGCTTCCTATACTTCAACGACTCCTGGCATCCAGTTTCATGAAACATACCTAGGCCGCCTGGAGTAGTATTACAAGGGGTATCTGGTGGTCGGGTTTCGGTCAGCACCTTAGATCGGTGGAATATGTTGGTTAGCTGCTGACATGGCGACCCCAAGGTGGCGCAGACAGCGGTCAGGGATGGTCAGGGTGCGGCAGCCATCGCCGCAGATTCAGGCCAGGGGGAAAGGTCCACTGGAAACCCTGTTCTACCATACTTGCGGGGGGATGAACCTAGCTATATAATGCATTATGATGCTAGATATATATATATATAATATTTGGAGTTAACCAAGGTACCAGGATTTTAAACACCCATATCGGAAGACCATGAGTTTGTGAGAAGGTGGTACCCTCTGGTAAACTAACATAGCTATGGAAAATGGCAATTTATAGTGGATTTTCCCATTAAAAATAGTGATTTTCCATAGCTATGTTAGTTTACCAGAGGGTAATCGCTCTGTCAAACACCTTGCCCCTTGATTAATACCGATATTTTACTTCAGCATTCTCCACTGTCTGTTTTTAGGTGTCTTTAGCTTTAAAATGGTTTAAAGATGTAGACACTGCATGACACTGCTGGCTGAGGCTGTCCTGCCCATCATCACTGGTGGTGGCACCTGTCGCATCAAGAAGCCCTTGGGCAGGTGACTCAAGTCCAAGCAATACACTGGATCACTGGAGCCTCTCCCTACCCAAGGTATCTTCCATCCCTCGAATTTTATGATGTACTGTAAGGAGTTGTTCATTCTAAGGCATGGGAAGCTTTGGAGCTGTTTGGGAAGCAGAGCAGTGTCAGCCTTACACCTCGCCAAAGGGTGATCAGATCCTACCGTGCAAAATTTCATAAAATTTCTTACTCTCTGTTGGACTCTCAAGCGAAGAGGGTCAATGACAGAGGTTTTCGTGCAAGTTTTCTTACTCCGCTGTTGCGAAACAGACGTTTTGAAAAAACACATCCAAAACGATGTCCTTGCTGAAACATGTTTGAGACTTTGGAATGACAGTTTCGCGGAAACGAAACACACATTGGCAGAAATATACAGAAATAAAAACACCAGCGTGGCTTCCGGTCCAATGGGATGTTTGTGAATGCCTAGGTAGCATCTTGCGGGGTTTGTGTCTATTAGTCTAGGTAACATGTGCAGCAACTTGTCTAAGTAACATTTGGTTTGTGAATGCCTAGGTAGCATCTTGCGGGGTTTGTGTCTAGGTAACATGTGCAGCAACTTGTCTAAGTAACATTTGTCAATGCCCAGGTAACATCTTTTGAGGCCTGTCCCTAGCTAACATTGGTGCCCACTTGTCTAAACAACATTGTTGGTCAGTGTTGTCTAAGTAACATTCTGTTTGGGTTTGTTGAGTTGAAGCCATTGATTGCATTCCTGCCGCACAATGCTTCTCAAAAGGTGCAGAAAACAATGTTTTGAAAGAAACACTTGTGACTTTACCAAAACACAGAACAGTAAATAGCAACCAGAAGCAGTAGCCGATATTTTACTTCAGCATTCTCCACTGTCTGTTTTTAGGTGTCTTTAGCTTTAAAATGGTTTAAATAGACACTGCATGACACTGCTGGCTGAGGCTGTCCTGCCCATCATCACTGGTGGTGGCACCTGTCGCACCAAGAAGCCCTTGGGCAGGTGACTCAAGTCCAAGCAATACACTGGATCACTGGAGCCTCTCCCTACCCAAGGTATCTTCCATCCCTCGAATTTTATGATGTACTGTAAGGAGTTGTTCATTCTAAGGCATGGGAAGCTTTGGAGCTGTTTGGGAAGCAGAGCAGTGTCAGCCTTACACCTCACCAAAGGGTGATCAGATCCTACCGTGCAAGTCTTTCTTACTCTCTGTTGGACTCTCAAGCGAAGAGGGTCAATGACAGAGGTTTTCGTGCAAGTTTTCTTACTCCGCTGTTGCGAAACAGACGTTTTGAAAAAACACATCCAAAACGATGTCCTTGCTGAAACATGTTTGAGACTTTGGAATGACAGTTTCGCGGAAACGAAACACACATTGGCAGAAATATACAGAAATAAAAACACCAGCGCGGCTTCCGGTCCAATGGGATGTTTGTGAATGCCTAGGTAGCATCTTGCGGGGTTTGTCTATTAGTCTAGGTAACATGTGCAGCAACTTGTCCAAGTAACATTTGGTTTGTGAATGCCTAGGTAGCATCTTGCGGGGTTTGTGTCTAGGTAACATGTGCAGCAACTTGTCTAAGTAACATTTGTCAATGCCCAGGTAACATCTTGTGGGGCCTGTCCCTAGTTAACATTGGTGCCCACTTGTCTAAACAACATTGTTGGTCGGTGTTGTCTAAGTAACATTCTGTTTGGGTTTGTTGAGTTGAAGCCATTGATTGCATTCCTGCCGCACAATGCTTCTTAAAAGGTGTAGAAAACAATGTTTTGAAAGAAACACTTGTGACTTTACCAAAACACAGAACAGTAAATAGCAACCAGAAGCAGTAGCGCTTAAAACATGCCCCTGAGTACTGGCACAAAAAATGTTTCAACATGTTTCAACTTCTCACAGACACAAATCGTTCAAACACAACTCACCAACAAGAAGTCACAAACCACAACTCACCAACTGCAACTTGCAACCCTGAAACGGAAACAGCAATCAAGTTCTAGAACTGCAACCTTTCCTCCTGTGATGGCTTACCGCCTGTGGGTTGGTGGCTTTTCAAGCTGGCGAACAGCAGACGAGGTTGGCCTTTGGTGTTTGCAGAAATCAGGCATTTGGCCTGAAGCTGTGGACATCAAGTGGAGAGGATGGGATGCCACCAAAGCCTGCGCTTTTATCAGTTTCACAACTGAAGAGCAGGCCAGGAGATGCCTCATGGAGATCCATCGAAACCCTGAGATGTGGGGGGAGAGGGTCACACCAAAGTGGTCACAGGATTCGCAGGGCGCGACTGCCACCACTTCGAAGGCGGCACCCCCAGCCCGGCCGCCACAATGGCCACCTGGGCTTCCTGTGCCACCCAAAGCGCCAGCTGCCTCGAGCGCGACGGCCGGAGTGGCCACCGGAAAGACCACTGGGCCGGCTGTGCTTGCCGGAGTGGATGGAGCTGTGGTGGCCGGATTGGCCGCTGGCCCGGCTGTGGTGGCCGGAGTGGATGGAGCGAGCTCTGGGCCGGCTGTGGCCGCCGGATTGGCCGTTGGAGCGGGCACTGGGCCGGCTGCCGATGGAATGGGCACTGGGTCTGAGATGATGGTGGATGCCGAGGCGGCTGATGGCAGTGCCACGGAGGCACCGTCCCCAGAACCTCCGGCCACTGAGAGAACAGTGACCCTTTCAGATGAGACGTTGGATCTCGACTCACGTTCAAGCCACCCAACTGAGGTGCCAGAAGAAGGATGAAAAGATGAAAAAGTGTTTGCATGCTGGGAAGTTCTTGGGATTGGTTGTGGTGCATGTGCTGGTGCTGTCTAAGTAACATTGAAGCAGTTGCTTGCCTAAGTAATATAAGTAGATATAAGTAGCATGATGTGCCTTGCCATGCCTTGCCTAAGTAACATGAAGTTGGATTTCCTTTGTTTTGCCTGAATAGCATGTTCTGGAAAGATACCAACGGAATTGTTTATTTGGCTGATGTAGTTTTTGCTGCTCAAAAGCGCACAGGCATGCACAGGCCTCGCAAAACATCGCAAAACATCGAATACCAGAACATATTGTCAAATCTGGCGGCTATTGGGCCAAGTCAGTCACTTTTGAGATCTTGTCCTTCACCCATTCTATAAATGTTTTCAAACACCTCAGTGTTGCAACCTCGTGCATAGCCCTGTGACCATGTCAAAGAGACGACGGCAGGAAAGAGGCGCTTGAAAGTTAATGCAAGGAAATCATTTACCGATTACTTTACTTCGTGTGATCCCACCATGACATTTATATGCTTTGTTACTGGCAAATCTTCTGGCATTCTATCTGACATATCTTCTGGCATTCGATCTGGCATTCTATCTGGCATCTCTTCTGGCATATGTTCTGGCATATCTTCTGGCATATCTTCTGGCATATCTTCTGACATCCTATCTGGCAAATCTTCTGGCATTCTATCTGGCAAACATTCTGGCACTTTATTTGGCATACCTTCTGGCACTTTATCTGGCATACCTGCTGGCATTCTATCTGGCATATCTTCTAACATTCTATCTGGCATTCTATCTGGCATATCTCATGGCATTTTATCTGGCATATCTTCTGGCATTCTATCTGGCATTCTATCTGGCATATCTTCCGGCATTCTATCTGGCTGTTGAGGTCCAGCAGTGCACACTGAGCTGGGCAGGTCCCAGGTTGAGGTCCAGCGGTGCACACTGAGCTTGGATGTTGGCGAAGAGATTGGCGAAGAGTTGGCAGGGCAATGGTGGACGTGGAAGTGGAAGCAGAGGTGGTAGACCAGGAGGAGGAGCAGGAGTAGGAGGAGGAGGAGGAGAGCTAGCCGAAAACAGCTCTGATAAAATCTAACAACCCTCACCCGGCAGGTGGGGAAGAATGCAGGGTGATAATCATCAATAGTGCAGGATAATGACTTAGGAAAATTGCAGGGTGATAATAATCAGTATTGCATAAATATACAAGGTGATCATTAACAATAATGCGTGGAAATAATTTCAAATAATTAATCTTTATCAATAATGCAGGGTAGTAATTGCATATGCAATTACTACATCATAGACCTAGGAGGAGGAGCGCATACACGGTGGATCATGTTTTTGCACAGCTGGCAAATGGAACACCTCTGGAACTGGCTGCCAGGCAACCTCAGATGATGCGGCCACAGCAGATAATCACCCGTCAGCCTTCTGCAGAAGGCAGGGATGAGACGGATGGTAATTGCAAGCCAGGGGCGAGAGGCACTCTTCAGAGCCCTGACCATGCGGACCCTGATCACGATTCAACAATTCAATTCTTCGCCGTCCAATGTTTTTCCAGTTGGAAAGCCTTTGCCATGTCCCGTCTTATTGCGTAGCATATGTTGCGAGCCTCAGGAGAGGAATGTTTCATGTAGTTTGTATGACGCTGAATTTAGGTTGCAGTGGTCAACCACTTCGCACCAACAACAAAAAATACCGTGTGATGACTGGCCTACGGTCGGTTGATAAAAGGGGCGTGACAACCATTAACAGCATTGACCCACTGTTGCTGCCACACCTTGTGAATAGTTGAGGAGCAGTGTGCATATTTCCAGGTTCCAAGGTTCCAACACGTGTGATATCTCCAATCTTCACGTGTATGAGCTTGACGTGTTCATGATCAATTTCTACACTCCGACAATCTCCCATAGGTGCAAAGCAGTTTGTCGCTTATCGGCAGTGGTGCCCTTAGATGGGAGAGCTGAAGCTGCTGCAAGCAGCAGGTGTCAGTGATTCATCATTGGATATCTCATGTCATTTCAGCTTATCCAGTCCCAGAAAAATCACATCAAGATTGGATATTTCATTGCAGTTGTCCAGTGCTGAAAGTTCCACGACCTGGTTTCCTATGCTTCCTATACTTCAACGACTCCTGGCATCCAGTTCCATGAAACATACCTAGGCCGCCTGGAGTGGTATTACAAGGGGTATCTGGTGGTCGGGTTTCGGTCAGCACCTTAGATCGGTGGAATATGTTGGGTAGCTGCTGACATGGCGACCCCAAGGTGGCGCAGACAGCGGTCAGGGATGGTCAGGGTGCGGCAGCCATCGCCGCAGATTCAGGCCAGGGGGAAAGGTCCACTGGAAACCCTGTTCTACAATACTTGCGGGGGGATGAACCTAGCTATATAATGCATTATGATGCTAGATATTGCTAGATAGAGATAGATAGATAGATATATATAATATTATATAATATTTGGAGTTAAAACCAAGGTACCAGGATTTTAAACACCCATATCGGAAGACCATGAGTTTGTGAGAAGGTGGTAATCGCCTTGTCAAACACCTTGCCAGGGCTCGCAGAGCAACACCTCCACAATGGCGTCGATGCAGGACATTTCGTAGAAACATGTGGCACTTGGAATGAGAGAAGAAAAAATGCTGAAAGATGCTGGAAGTGCCAAGATTCATAAAGTGTTTGATTTCACCTTCAGCTGATCCTTGCGTTGTCTATGAGCTCCCTGCGCGTGTATGCGCTTGTGTCCGCAGGCCATGTCAGTGTACAGTGGCTCGCAGGCATCCCCACCTATTCCAGGCAGAGCTTGTGCCATGTTCATGTTAGAATCATTGGGAGTCTGATTCTGAAGAAGATAATTATGGTTTCACGATAATGTGCTGAGGGAAAGATCATGGTACATGATATAAATAGTAATCATAGTAACTCTCCAGAGTGTTGGGTTGAGACCAGCCTCCCCACTGCTTTCAAGAGCTTCTTGCTGCACACCAGAGTGAGAAGTGGCGCCGCAGCTTGAGACCCATATATATATATATAATATATATATATATATATATATTCGTGATAAAACATCATGCTACATCAATATCAGGCGATGGAGAGAGATGTATTGATTACATTGCATGATCCTGTATGATATTGCAATCCTTTTGCCAGCCTTTTGTTCATTGCCAGCTGATGCCAGTGTTTTGCAATGTACAGACGGTCAGGTGGAGATTGTGCTCCTAGACCTTTGGCTCCAGGTGCCTGTTGGCACAATCAGACCCACGGATAGAAGATAGCGTAAGAGCGAATGAGATTTAACATGATTTAAAGAGGTTCTAAATGAGTCATTTGCAGAATCTGTATAGCTATCGTCAGCATTTTGCCGGCATATGCGAGTTTTCTTCTTATGGCACTGGTGGTGCAGGTACCAACTATTTACCCTACGCTCCAGCTGGTGTGGGAACCTCTCCCTTGGGAGGAGCGGGATGTCGCCTTTGCGAATCAGCTGAATCAGCTGACTTTGGCCCTTTGGGAGCTCTGAGAACATTTGAAATGTTTAAAGAATGTTTGAGATATGGACAGACATGTTTTAAAATGTTTAAAGGTCATGTCTAGCAGTCTAGCAGTCTAGCAATTTCACATATGGACAGACATATGGGTCAAGAATGGTGACTTTATCTACCAATTTGCCGAGAACAGAGAACATGCATCAGCCAAACCCTTCATAGCTCCGCCAGCACCGTTGCCTCCAAACGCTGAACTTTGTGAGGGTGTGCGGAGCTCAGTGGATAGAGAGGGCTTCAAATGTCTTTCCGCCATCAAGCAACGAGATGTTGAGGTGCTTGTAGTAGTTGTGTGATGTTGTGTGTACTTGCGTCAGTGGCTTTCCTTACCATTCGATTCTTCTGATTGAGTCGATGTATTTCATCCTGTGGGTTCATCTCCGGAAATTCGCAGGCTGGCATCATCTTGCTTGACCACTAGTCTCTATGCAATGAATTGATATCTATTGGTTCATATTATTTGTGGGTGCAGGCACTCTATAGAGCACATGTGGCCTGATAATTAAGACATCCTGGAGTGTGTGCGGGTACGTGGCTGTATGTGTTCTGATTTCAAAGTTATATTTTGTGTGGTTGGTTGATGTTGGTGGTTCCTTCCGCCCTGCTGTTCGCGCGCGTTTTCGAAGTTGTTTTTCCCATAGGAATTATAGTTTTTTTTGTGTTCCATCCCATTAAACGCAGTGTTTCGTGAGGGTCGGCATGGGGTGGGGTGGGGTGGGGTGGATTGGGGATGTTAACGTTCGTGTCAACGTGCACAATGGGTGGGGTGGGTTGATAACGTTCTTGCATGTGTGCTACATCTACGCTGTGCTACGTTGTTGTCGCGGTCTGTAGCGTTCTTGCACGTGTGCTACATCTACGCTGTGCTACGTTGTTGTCGCGTTCTGTAGCGTTCTTGCACGTGTGCTACATCTACGCTGTGCTACGTTGTTGTCACGGTCTGCAGCGTTCTTGCACGTGTGCTACATCTACGCTGTGCTACATGCAGCGTTCTTGCACGTGGGCTACCACCCCAGAGACTTTGCAGACATCGCCACAGACAAGGCGTGGCTGGAGGTTTGAAAAGAAATGTCAGATGGTGCGCGCGGACACCAGACCGGAACCTGGTTGTTTGATGTTAGTTTCATTTGCGTGCGCGTGCGCGCGTTGTTCGATTCTTTTTGCTTGTCCCTTGATTAATACCGATATTTTACTTCAGCATTCTCGACTGTCTGTTTTTAGTTGTCTTTAGCTTTAAAATGGTTTAAAGATGTAGACACTGCATGATACTGCATGACACTGCTGGCTGAGGCTGTCCTGCCCAATCCTGCCCATCATCACTGGTGGTGGCACCTGTCGCATCAAGAAGCCCTTGGGCAGGTGACTCAAGTCCAAGCAATACACTGGAGCCTCTCCCTACCCAGGGTATCTTCCATCCCTCGAATTTTATGATGTACTGTAAGGAGTTGTTCATTCTAAGGCATGGGAAGCTTTGGAGCTGTTTGGGAAGCAGAGCAGTGTCAGCCTTACACCTCACCAAAGGGTGATCAAATCCTACCGTGCAAGTCTTTCTTACTCTCTGTTGGACTCTCAAGCGAAGAGGGTCAATGACAGAGGTTTTCGTGCAAGCTTTTCTTACTCCGCTGTTGCGAAACAAACGTTTTGAAAAAACACACCAAAAAAGAACGTCGTTGCTGAAACATGTTTGAGACTTTGGAATGACAGTTTCGCGGAAACGAAACACACATTGCCAGAAACATACAGAAATAAAAACACCAGCGCGGTTTCCGGTCCATAGGTAGCATCTTGCGGGGTTTGTGTCTAGGTAACATGTGCGGCAGGAAGAAGTGTTTGCATGCTGGGAAGTTTTTTGTGGTGCTTGTGGTGCTGGTGCTGTCCAAGTAACATTGAAGCAGTTGCGTGCCTAAGGAATATAAGTAGCATGCTGTGCCTTGCCTAAGTAACATGAAGTTGGATTTCCTTTGTTTTGCCTAAATAGCATTAAATAGCATGTTCTGGAAAGATGCCAACGGAATTGTTTATTTGGCTGATGCAGTTTTTTTTATAGTTTTTTGCTGCTCAAAAGCGCACAGGCCTCGCAAGACATCGAACACCAGAACATATCGTCAAATCTTGCGCCTGTTGGGCCAAGTCAGTCACTTTTTAGATCTTGTCCTTGGCCCATTCTATAAATGTTTTCAAACACCTCAGTGTTGCAACCTCGTGCCTTAAAAGACTTGCATAGCCCTGTGACCATGTCAGAGCAGCAGCAGCCACCGCTAAAGAAACGACGGCAGGACAGAGGCGCTTGCAGGAACCCACTCTGCCTCGGCAACTTGGCGTGCGCTGATGCCACATGCTTTCCTATTGTCCGAAAGCTTCCACTTATTTTTAGACAGCTAGGTCAAACATTTTTGAGACTTCGGAATGACAGTTTCGCTAAAACGAAACACGCATTGGCAGAAATATACAGAAATAAAAACATCAGCGCGGTTTCCGGTCCAGTGGGATGTTTGTGAATGCCTAGGTAGCATCTTGCGGAGTTTGTGTCTAGGTAACATGCGCGGAAACTTGTCTAAGTAACATTTTGTCAATGCCTAGGTAACATCTTTTGGGGCCTGTCCCTAGTTAACATTTGTGCCCACTTGTCTAAACAACATTCTTGGTAAGTGCTCTCTAAGTAACATTCTGTTTGGGTTTGTTGAGTTGAAGCATTGTTGAAGCCATTGATTGTATTCCTGCCGCACAAGGCTTGCTAAAAGGTGTAGCAAAGAATGTTTTGAAAGAAACACTTATCACTGATCACTTTACCACCGGAGACCAGAATGAGCGCCTCAATCTAACCCGGTTTACCCTTACCGTAAGAAACCTTCAGTGAGCGACACTGTTTGGGGAAATAGTTCAAACATGTGTATCTCAGGAAGGAAAAGTGGCGAAAAATGTCGAACCACTCGAAAGAACGCAGCCGGGCAATTTGACTGTCGTGCTGGGGTTTCCACTCCGAGGGGAGCATGCCTGCGATCACATGAGATCAAGGCTGCCGTAGAAGTAGCTGAACGCAAGATTGCTGATTTGCTTCCGGAGATATGGACGGTCAAATATGTTGGGCCGCGCGATGGAGCTTCTATAGAGTCTGCCGTCGCAGAGCTACTGTTTCTGGACTGCATTGCATGTTTCTTAATGTACCTTGATGTCATTTTTCTAAGTCTGTCGCACTCATTGCAAGTGGAGGCAAAAAAAATTGGTAGGTAGCCGGACAGATTTTGTCAAGGTTGAAGTTGCGGAGCGTCGAGCTGGTGCCAACAGAAGTTACTGGCTCGGCAGACGCCCCCATGTGCCTTGCTTTGAATCAAGTGTTGATGGTGCAGCCCCGCGGTATTCAACAAAATTCTGAACATTTTCTACATGAAAGACGATCAAAATCATCGCAGACATCCCCGTTGATTTTTTTGTTACTAAATCTGACCCAAGGCCGTTACAGAACAGTTTTTGGCTACCATTTTGTGCAAATTTTTGACCTTGGGTTCTGCCATCTTGTAAGTGAACCCCCCCTGGTACCGGAATTTTGCATCTGAAGTGCGAGTTTGTTACCCTCCAGTCCCGACCATTCTGTCGGAGTCTGGAGGGCTAATCATTATAACCATTACAAATTGGATGGATTCAAAGCGTAGATGGAGAATGCTCAACTATAGACCCTACAATCTGGACGGAACTATTTTCTAACCAGTGCCCAAGGCTTGTTAAGACATGTTACTGTAGAATTCCATTCGGGGGGTTGGATCACTATCCCAGGGTTTCCACTCAAAAATTACTTTACTTCGAGTTATCCCCACCATGACATTTATACGTTTTGTTACTGGCAAATCTTCTGGCATTTTATTTGGCATATCTTCTGGCATTCTATCTGGCAAACATTCTGGCACATTCTGGCACTTTATCTGGCATACCTTCTGGCATTTCTGGCATATCTTCTTGCATTCTGTCTGACATTTTATCTGGCATTCTATCTGGCATACCTTCTGGCATTCTATCTGACATATCTTCTGACATTCTATCTGGCATATCTTCTGACATTCTACCTGGCATATCTTCTGACATTCTATCTGGCATATCTTCTGGCACTCTATCTATCTCTATCTGACATATCTTCTGACATATCTTTTGGCATTCTATCTGGCATATCCCCTGGAACTCTATCTGGCATGTCTTCTGGCATATCTTCTTGCATTCTATCTGGCAAACATTCTGGCACTAAAACTGGCATATCTTCTGACTTCTTCTGACATTCTTTCTGACATTCTACCTGGCATATCTTCTGACATTCTATCTGGCATATCTTCTGACATCTTCTGACATCTTCTGACATATCTTCTGACATTCTTTCTGGCATTCGATCTGGCCGTTGAGGCCCAGCGGTGCACACTGAGCTCGGACGTTGGCGAAGAGCTGGAGGCAGAGGTGGAGGACGAGGAGGCGAGGAGGAGGCGGAGGAGGAGGAGGCAGAAGCGGAGGAGGCGGAAGCGGAGGAGGAGGAGGAGGAGGAGAAGCTAGCCGAGAACAGCTCTGATAAAATCTAACAACCCTCACCTGGCAGGTGGGGAAAAAAAGTGGAATTCGACTGGGATTCGCAGACCACTTTCCATGGAGGAGCCATTTTTTTGGTCAGAAAGTGTACAAAACCACGTAAAGACGTAAAGCGATAGCCCCCCAAAAAGATAAACACGCAATATAATATAACCCGAAAGCTCTGCCGCGTTTTGTGTTCTGCATTTTGCTACAAGGCAAATCAACGGAAAATGAAAGTTGTTGTCTATAAGTAACATTGAAGCAGTTGCCTGTCTAAGTGCTATTCCTTTAAGTAGCGTGATGCGACTGGCCTAGGTAACATGAAGTTGGGTTTCCATGGATGACATTTGTTTTGCCTGAAAGAAATGGAAGGAAATGAAAGGAAATGGAAGGAAATGAAACGAAAATAGAAAGAAATGAAAGGAAATGACGGGAAATGACAGGAAATCAAAGGAAATGGAAGGAGTTGGAACACAAGTGCAAGGAAAACAGACAGAAAAGAAAAGGAAACAGAAGAACACGGAAGAAAAACGACATGAAATGGAAGGAAATTGAAGGAAATCACAGGAAAGAAAGGAAACGAAAGGAATATGGAAAAAAAGAGTAAAAAAGAGAATAAAAGGAAAATGGCAGGAAATGATTCAAAAATGCCGTTTCATTTGATTTTTCACTATTTAATGCATCCGCGGTGGGCGCCAGGCGCGCCGCGCGCGGATGATAAGCTTTCAAGAGGAAATGACAGGAAATGAAATGACACGAAATGAATTTGGAAATGCAAGGAAATGAATGGAAAATGAAACACAACGAAACATTTTCTGGGTCAAGACTCCCTGGGTGAAGAGTATTTGCAAGAAGAGTTTCTGGGTGAAGGGTCTCTGGGTGAAAAGTATGTGCAAGAAGAGTTTCTGGGTGGAAATGGAAGAAAATGGAAGGAATTGGAAAACAAATGAAAGGAAATGCACTAAAAACGGACGGAAACCGGAAGGAAAAGAAAAGGAAACGGAAGACTAGAAGAAAAACGACACGGAATGGGAGGAAATTAGAAGGAAATCACAGGAAAGAAAGGAAACAAAAGGAAAATGGAAAAAAACTAGGAAAGAAAGAAAATAAAGGGAATTGAAAGGAAATGATTCAAAGATGCCATTTCCTTTGATTTTTCACTATTTCATGCATCCGCCCGGCACGCCGCGCGCCGGGCGCGCGGATGATAAGCCTTCAAAAGGCAATGAAAAAGGAAGTCAAAAGAAATGACACGAAAGGAAAATGGAAAAAATATAGGAAAGAAAGAAAATAAAAGGAATTGAAAGGAAATGATTTAAAGATGCCATTTCCTTTGATTTTTCACTATTTCATGCATTCATGCGCGCGCCCGCGCGCCGCGTGCCCGGCGCGCCGCGCGCCGGCGCGCCGGGCGCGCGCGGATGATAAGCTTTCAAAAGGTAATGAAATAAGAAAAGAAATGACACAAAAGGAAAATGGAAAAAAATATAGGAAAGAAAGAAAATAAAAGGAACATGAACGGAAATGATTCAAAAATGCCATGGCATTTGAATCTTTCATTATTTCATGCATCCACCTGGCGCCCGGCGCGCCGGGCGCGCGGATGATAAGCCTTCAAAAGGGAATGAAAGGAAGTGAAAAGAAATGACAGGAAAAGAAAATTGAAAAAAATATAAAAAGAAAATAAAAGGAACATGAAAGAAACGATTCAAAGATGCCATTTCCTTTGATTTTTCACTATTTCATGCATCCGCCTCGCGCCCGGCGCGCCCGGCGCGCCGCGCGCCCGGCACGCCGCGCGCGCCGGGCGCGCGGATGATAAGCCTTCAAGAGGCAATGAAAAAGGAAGTGAAAAGAAATGACACGAAATGAAATTGGAAATGAAAGGGGGAATGAAAGGAAAATGAAACGCAATGAAACCAAAATGAACGGAAATGACAGGAAATGACAGGAAGTGATGGGAAGTGACAGGAAATGGAAGAAAATGGAAGGAATTGGAAAACAAATAACAGGAAATCGGACGGAAACCGGAAGGTAAAGAAAAGGAAACGGAAGAATACGGAAGAAAAACGACACGAAATGGGAGGAAATTAGAAGGAAATAGGAAATCACAGGAAAGGAAACGAAAGGAAAATGGAAAAAAAGATACGAAAGAACGTGGAAGAAAAACGACAAGAAATGGGAGGAAATTGAAAGGAAATCACAGTAAAGAAAGGAAACGAAAGGAACATGAAAAAAATGAGAGGAAATAAAGAAAATAAAAGGAAAATGAAGGAAAATGATTCAAACATGCCATTTCATTTGATTTTTCACTATTTCATGCATCCGCCACGCGCTCGGGCGCACGGGGCGGCGGATGATAAGCTTTCAAGAGGACATGAGAGGAAATGACAAGAAATGACAGGAACTGAAAAATAATGGACGGGAATGCAAGGAAATGAAAGGAAATTGGAGGAAAGGAAATGAAACGAAAGCTATCCCCGGCTATCCCCCCCAAGCTTTGGCATTATAAAATGACAAGGTTGGACCCCTTCCAAAGATTATGGAATGGTCCCATTGCTGTGGGCCTTGCAACCAATGCCCCGTGTTTTCTTTGTCCTGTCAGGAAGACGAAAAGAAAAGAAAAGAAATGAAATGACGGGGCTATCCCCCCCAAGCTTTGGCATTATAAAATGACAAGGTTGGACCCCTTCCAAAGATTATGGAATGGTCCCATTGCTGTGGGCCTTGCAACCAATGCCCCGTGTTTTCTTTGTCCTGTCAGGAAGACGAAAAGAAAAGAAAAGAAATGAAATGACGGGAAATGAAAGCTGTGAGATTCACGCGGAGACTGGGCCTATGGGAAACAGTGTAAGTATGTTTGGCCATCTTGTGTCTTTTTGTTTGCTCATGTTTGCTCAATCTTTGGCATTGTGGTTCCTGTGTGTATGCTGCCCGATGCTGCCCTGATGGGTTCCCTTATCTATGTAGCTGGAGCTTTTTTCCGAGGGAAGTTTAGACATTTAACTTCCGACATAAGGCGGCCAAGCCAGCAGCTAGAGACAACCGTCAGCTCAACCATTAGCTACTGAGAAGCAACCTGCAGCTCAACCGTCAACTCGTGAGAGCCAAACATCAGCGCAACCATCAGCTCGAAGTCTAGCTAGCTCCTAGTCCTAGTCTAATTAGCTATGTCCAGGTCTAGCCAGCTCTTTGTCTAGATGATTCTTATATTTCAAGGCTAGCTAGCTCTAGGCCTAGCTACACCCAGGTCTAGCTAGCTCTAGGTCTAGCTCGCTCTTAGCCTACCTAGCTCTTAGCCTGCCTAGCTCTTAGCATCTCTTAGCCTAGCTCGCCCCAGGTTTGGCTAGCTCTTGGTTTGGTTCGGTCTAGGTCTAGCTAGTGCTAGGTCTAGTTAGCTCTTAGTTTAGCGAGGTCCAATTCTTGTTCTAGTTAGCTCTTACTCTAGCAGGCTTGTCTAGCTTTTGGTCTAGCTAGGCCTAGGCCTAGCCAGCTATAGGTGTAGCCGGCTTTAGGTCTAGCCAGCTCTAGCGAGTTCTTAGCCTAGCTAGCTCTTAGTCTAGGTAGCTCTTTGTCTGGGTAGTTCTTGGCCTAACTAGCTCCAGGGATTCCCATTTTGTTTAAAACCTCCGCCACCGCTTTCCAGCATATATGTAAATATATGTAAATATGTTTCAAATCGCTTGTTTCTAAGTTGGCGACGTGCAGCGCCCAGGTCTCCAATGGCAAAGGCAGGATGCAAGGCCTTGTTGGACGCCGAAGTTCAAACTCTTTTGGCTGGTGATGTCTTGGTCGATGAATGGTAGACGGTTCCTGCAGGAGTTCAGACAGAGTTGGAGATGATTGATGCAGAGACTCAAACTGATGGATGCGGCGGTGAATTTCAAGAGCCCAGTTCTCCAATGGCAATGGCAGGATTCAAGGCTTTCTTGGACGCCGATGTTCAAACTCTTTTGGCTGGTGATGTTCCTGCAGGAGTTCAGACAGAGTTGGAGATGATTGATGCAGAGACTCAAACTGATGGATGCGGCGGTGAATTTCAAGAGCCCAGTTCTCCAATGGCAATGGCAGGATTCAAGGCTTTCTTGGACGCCGATGTTCAAACTCTTTTGGCTGGTGATGTTCCTGCAGGAGTTCAGACAGAGTTGGAGATGATTGATGCAGAGACTATAACTGATGGATGCGGCGGTGAGTTTCAACAGCTTGCGACCACAGCGTTTGGCCATAAGCTGCCAAAAGCTCCCAGGGCAAAGGGTGCCCAGGATGGATTTGGTGTTGCGTGCTGGGGCCCAAGCTCCGAGCACCTGGCCAGGTCCTTTGCCTTGTGGCTAAAAGTGAAAGCATTGCACCCTTTTGTGGCGCTTGTGGTTCTGTCTTCCGCAGGCCGATTGCTTGAAATTGTGAAGCCATTGTGGTCTCTGTACCCGCCACCGGTGCTGCATGCAGTTGTGATCATTCTAGCAACCATGGGGGAGAATGAAGTGGTTTCCCTCACGGAACGCAGCAAATTTTTTGACCTTTTGGAGATAGGCACTTGCAGCAAGGAACTTGCTTTGGCGTCGGCCCAATGCATCGAAGAGCTTGGGCGATGCAATTATGAACCCGTTGAATTTCCAGATCGTGAAACCCGACCTTGGGGAGCACCACATGTAAAGAAAGAAAAATGCCGCCTTTTTCCCGAGAGCGTTTGAGCGCAGGGTTCTTCCAATAGTGGGGGCCTGTAAAACATCTTCTCATCTTCACATCTCATCATCACATCTTCTCATCTTCACATCTTCTCATCTTCACATCTTCTCATCTTCACATCTTCTCATCTTCACATCTTCTCATCTTCACATCTTCTCACATCTTCTCGTCTTCACATCTTCTCATCTTCACACCTTCTCATCTTCACATCTTCTCATCTTCTCATCTTCACATCTTCTCATCTTCACATCTTCTCATCTTCACATCTTCTCACCTTCACATCTTCTCATCTTCTCACCTTCACATCTTCTCATCTTCACATCTTCTCATCTTCACATCTTCTCATCTTCACATCTTCTCACATCTTCTCGTCTTCACATCTTCTCATCTTCACATCTTCTCATCTTCACATCTTCTCATCTTCACATCTTCTCATCTTCTCATCTTCACATCTTCTCGTCTTCACATCTTCTCATCTTCACATCTTCTCACCTTCACATCTTCTCATCTTCTCACCTTCACATCTTCTCACATCTTCTACATCTTCTCACATCTTCTCACATCTTCTCACATCTTCTCACACCTTCTCACACCTCTTGCCCTCTTGCCGTCTTGCCCTCTCCTTCTTTTCTATTTCTCTTTTGAAGGCGGGAGCAGGGGCAGTGGCAACGAGACGCCACGAAACGCAACCCTTTCGCACGAAATGAGGTTCGATCGTCAAAAACTGAGGTAAAATTGCGATTTCAAGGTGTCCGCCGCAACCCTTTCGCACGAAATGAGGTTCGATCGTCAAAAACTGAGGTAAAATTGCGATTTCCAAGGTCCAATCGCCAGCCTTTCGCACGATCGTCAAAAACTGAGGTAAAATTGCGATTTCCAAGGTCCAATCGCCAGCCTTTCGCACGAAATGAGGTTCGATCGTCAAAAACTGAGGTAAAATTGCGATTTCAAAGCGTCCTAGGAGTGTTTGTGTGTATAAAAATGTTTGTGTGTAAAAGTATCTGTGTGTAAAAGTGTCTGTGTGTAAAATGATCTGTGTGTAGAAGAGTTTGTGTGTAAAAGTGTCTGTGTGTAACAGCGTCTGTGTGTAAAAGCGTCTGTGTGTAAAAGTGCCTGTCTGTAAAAGCTTCTGTGTGTAAAAGTGTTTGTGTGTAAACGTGTCTGTGTGTTAAAGTCTTTGTGTGTAAAAGTGGTTGTGTGTAAACGTGTCTGCGTTTATGTAAACGTTGTAAACGTGTTTGTGTCAAAGTGTCTGCGTGTAAAAGCGTCTGTGTTTAAAAGTGTGTGGGTGTAAAAGTGTTTGTGTGTAAAAGCGTCTGTGTGTAGAAGCGTCTGTGTGTAACAGCTTCTTTGTGTAACAGCTTCTTTGTGTAAAAGCGTCTGTGTGCAAAAGCGTCTGTGCGTAAAAGCTTCTTTGTGTAAAAGCGTCTGTGTGTAAAAGCGTCTGTGTGTAAAAGGGTTTCTCTTTAAAAAGTTCTGTGTGTGTGGAAGACTATTTGTCTTGATACTACTCTTCTTTGAAAGTAGTGCTATACATCTTTAATATATTGTCTTGTACTATGGTGTCTCCATACTAACGAGAGAAGACTCTGCTCCTCTACACTCTCGGGCCATCCGTCGTCTAGTTTGAATGCATGTTGCTGTCCAAGTAACATTGAAGCAGTTGCTTGCCTAAGTAATATTCATTTAAGTAGCGCGAAGCGCCTTGCCTAAGTAACATGCAGTTGGATTTCCACGGATGACATTTTTTGCCGAAGTACAAATATTCACCAACATCATCCAACATCCACGAATGCCAGACTGTGGAAGCCAACTAACAATCACAACAAACAGCCTTGCCAAGTCCACCCCAGTTCTTTTGAGTGGCATGACAAGAGCGCAGAACAGCTTGAGCGCATCTTTGTGCAGCAACTTGTGAAACCGTTGTTCCCAACTGTCTCTTGGCTTTGTCAGCTAAGGAACAAACAGGGGACACAGCAGCAGCAGCAGAGCATTGAAACACAAATACAAAAAGGGAAAGCTGCAGCTATTTAGAATCTTTGGAATGCAATTCAGAAGATTCTGCAATATTCTGCAGGCATATATAGGTAAATGAACTTCGAGGTTTGTTGAGAGATGTTGAGAGTACATCACAGGTTGTTTTTTGTCGCAACGCGCCTTTTCGAACACGCTGCCATGGCTTATGATTCCAACAAGCATCTTGCAGCGGTTTTCCGTTTTATTCGTTCCAAGCATGATTTGGCCCCTTTGCAGAGCAGCGGCATCCGTATCAGCAGTCTTTGTGCTGGAATGGACACCGTGCAAGTAGCCCTGACCGGCCTGCTGGAGGTGCTGCCCCCTTTCACATCATTGTTACGTTAGTGCATGTTAGTGCGACGGCGAAACATTTTTGTTACTGTCGCCTGATTGTGCGTTCACGCTTTGATACGCTACGCTGTAGCATCTTCTTTTGTACTTGCACACATCGTAGATGCTATGATATGCTTTTCTGCACCATACGAACCCTACCATTCTTTGCTTTGTTCGATTATATAAGAATATTCATTTTATTTACAGCCGCCAGCAGTTCCGCGGACTTGTACCGTTGTAATTTGTCCATCTCGGTTCAATATTAGGTTCAGGCATTCAGGCGTCGCATTTTGTAAGCGGCTTCCTTGCCGCCTGTTAAGTGTTTGGCAACCAGCTACGTTTGTCATTGTCCTTTGCTCATCACAGTGCTGTCTTTCTTTTGGCCCCCACATTGACATGTGAGGATTTTGCTTTTAGTATCTTTTAGTGTTGTATCTGCTCCTTCTTCTTCTTCTTCCTTCCCGTCTTCTGCCGCTTGTCCCATCTTCACACACATCATTGTGATACGCACACAGCCTTTTGCGTGGCAGGTGCGGGGTTTGCTGCTCAGCAAGGGGTCGGATGTACGCCCTGGCAGTTTTTCTGGCGTCTTTTGGTCGCACGCATAAACATAGATCATCGGCGAATCATCGGATTCTTGTAAATATGCCGCAAAGATATCACCATGATGCCGTATGACCATACACACGCAAAACCACACACTCACGTACACGTACTTATATGTACGCAGACACGCGCAATATGAACACAGCACATATATACATCATCACAACATCACATACCAAAACCTCACTTGATGCGTCATAATTTCACGTCACATGTGCATCCAGATCAGTATTTGGAACTTTTGCAAAGTGTAACTTTTGGGCACAGGGCGATGCATGATGGGTGCAAAGCAAGGATGCGGAGGAAGGAGGCTTCGCCCCGGTTCACGTGAACATCGACGCGGACAAGGAGAAGATGTATCTACCGAGGCGAGGGTGTTGAAAGGCGCGGAGCCGCAGTTTAACTTCGGGGAGCGGAAGGTCACGCTGAAGGACATGCAGCCGTTCCGGGGCATTGCAACGGGCTGGTCTACGGTGGTGAAGGGCTTGAAGAATGAGCTGGAGGCGGCGGATAGATTCCTCGGTGGGGTTGACGGCGGAGCAACCACGTCTCCATCGGGGTGTGAGGACGAGGCAGCCGAGGGAGTCGCGTGGGAGGATCTTTGGATGCTTTTCGATGACTGCAGGTCAATAAGTTCCAGGCGGCGGTCTTCGTCTCGTCGGATGCCACCCCTACAGTTTTGGGAGCGATCGATGGACCAATGGGCTAGCTAGTCGAGAAGAAGTCGACCGTTTGCGGCCATGGATCCACCAGGTTTTGGAGGCGGGGCAATGCGAGGAGGAAGGACCGTTGGCTATCCACCTGGGCGAGATGCTGTCCTTTGTAGCGTTTGCTTGCGAGGTGGGCTGGTTCTGGACGGGCAAGGTGGTGCTCTACGGTGGGGACAACAAGACCGTGTACCACTGGATATAGAAGGAGCAGTGTCCGTGCAGGGAGGCTCTTGATCAGGGTGCTGAACCCCGTGGAGATGAGGTACCGTGGAGATGAGGTACGTTTGCATACATGTACATTACTACCACCCAACCTCGCATCACACGTAAATTATATCACCTCACGCACACACACATACACATACGTATAGCATCCGCATGTACATCACATATATTACAAACGGCCCCTTACACCTTGTGCGCATATCCTTAACGCACTACCAAAGCAACACACCTGTACAGGCACATGCATACATACGGACATGCATACATACATACGTACATACATACATACATACATACATGCATATACACACACACAAACTCATTTGCCATCATTTGCCAATCACTCTTGCGCTTCCTCTTCCCTTGTTGCTTTTGGATGCACAGTCTAAGTCAAAGTCTTGGGGTTAGGCGGCCCTATATTTTTTCAAAATGGGCAAATCCTGGCCCGAACTCACAAATTAACGTTATCCGTTGCCTTGCAAGGCATGGGATTTGCCAGTGAGCAGGCCAAAGGTCGTATTGGTCGCTGCAGAAAGTGATAGAACCAAGAGAAATTTGCTGCTCAAGCGTCAGAGCTGCGTGGAACACACGCAAATTTACGATTGCGTCTCAGCTCTTGGGGTGGTCAACGACACAGAAGCACCGTTCGAGTACAGATCTGCGACCCACACGTTGTCCTTGGACACTGATGTTTGGATATTGGGATTTCCTTGCAAGGATTTGTCAGTGCTCAATCCCCGGCCGGTAGCCTTTGACCACAGCAGTTGCGGAACATCATCGCAAGTCTTCTTCAAGAGCATGAGCGCTCTGAAGATGCGGAAGCCGAAGCTCGTGGTGATTGAGAATGTTTTGGGCATGTTGCGTCGGAGGCAAGGCCAGCCTGCGTCTGCCTGGACAATCGTGCCATCCGATGGAAACATTAGTACCTTTTTTGCAAAGGCTTATCGTTGTTTTTCTCTTGAAAGATAATTACTTTCTTCGTGTCGGCCGCATACCTATTGCAGGGCCGCTACTTTGGCGAGCCTTGGCTATATAGGTGCCCACGAGGTTCTGAATGCATCTCTTTGGGTGCCTCAGAGAAGACGCCGCGTGTGGTGTGTCTTTGTTAGGAAGAATGCTTTCCAGCAAGCAGAAATGATTCCATGGCAAGTCTTTGACTTGGTCAAGAAATGTCAACCGAAAAGCGTGCCTAGCATTGGTGTCTTTTTGGCTGGCTGCCAAAGGACAGCAAAAAGTGGTATTGCGCACACGGCCAGGAAAAGTTTGCCACAGAAACAAGGGGCCAAATGGCCTGCACGTACATTGCAGTTCATCCAGAAACACAAGCTACCCCCGCCTATCATCAGAGAACAGTTTATTGCACTTCAACGCCTTGCGCCGTTTCAATCTTTGACAAATCGGGAACAAAAACTGTTGCCTGCAGCCTATGCTTACATGATGAAGAGGAATGTCGACCCTTGGCGGGTACCATGTGTTTTCAGCATCGACCAAAGTATTCACCGGCTTCCTTTCGGGATTCACAGATCGCCATGCCTGACCGTCCACAGCCGGCTGTGGAGTAGCTGGTCTGGCAGGCTACTGGAAGCAGGAGAGGTTGCAGCTCTCCAAGGGTTTGCTTCGCTAGCTTGTTTGCAAGAAATTCCACCATTGCTTTTGCGAGACCTGATGGGTGACTTGGCACGCTTTGCCAAGACATGCCAAGACGTCTAGATCATCTCTGACCTGCAACATCTAAGCTTGACCTGGCTGTTGAGGATACGTTGCTATCGTTCCTCCCTAGCTCATTGCACATATGACATATAGATTCATATGGGTCTTTACACCCTGTTGACAGCCGCTGCAAGCCAATTTGCAAATGGACAGCTTGAGTCAGCTAGATGGAGGGACGGAGGATGATAGATGGAAAGATGGATAGCGTACAATATACAGTAAGCAAGTGTATGATGTAGGAAAAACTTATAGAGGTCATGTATGATTCCCCACCTGCCAGGTGAGATTTTATCCGAGCTGTTCTCGGCTAGCTCTCCTCCTCCTCCTCCTTCTCCTCCTCCTACTCCTGCTCCTCCTCCTCGTCCTCCGCCTCGTCTAACTCTTCGCCAACGTCCGAGCTCAGCGTGCACTGCTGGACCTCAACCTGGGACTTTCCCAGCTCAGTGAGCACCGCTGGACCTCAACCTGGGACCTTCCCACAGCTCAGTGAGCACCGCTGGACCTCAACCTGGGACCTGCCCAGCTCAGTGAGCACCGCTGGACCTCAACCTGGGACCTGCCCAGCTCAGTGAGCACCGCTGGACCTCAACGGCCAGATAGAATGCCAAAAGATATGCCAGGTAAGATATGCCAGATAGAATGTCAGATAAAAATGCCAGAAGATATGCCAGATAAAATGCCAGAAGATATTCCAGATAGAATGCCAGAAGATATGCCAGATAAAATGCCAGAAGATATGCCAGATAGAATGCCACAAGATATCCCAGATAAAATGCCAGATAGAATGCCAGAAGATATGCCAGATAAAATGCCATGAGATATGCCAGATAGAATGCCAGAAGAATGCCAGAGATACTGTATGTCAATAGAAGGCCCGAAGATTTGCCAGATAAAATGCCAGAAGATATGCCCAAGTAGAATGCCAAAAGATGTGCAGATATGCAGAAGATATCCAGGTAGAATGCCAGAACATATGCCGGAAGATATGCCAGGTAGAATGCCAAAAGATATGCCAGATCGATTGCGATGAAAATATGCCAGGTAGAATGCCAGAAGATATGCCAGAAGATATGCCAGATAGAATGCCAGATAGAATGCCAGAAGATATGCCAGGTAGAATGCCAGAAGATATGCCAGATAGAATGCCAGAAGGTATGCCAAATAGAATGGCAGATAAAATGTCAGAAGATATGCCAGGTAGAATGCCAGAACATATGCCGGAAGATATGCCAGGTAGAATGCCAAAAGATATGCCAGATCGATTGCGAGAAAATATGCCAGGTAGAATGCCAGAAGATCTGCCAGATAGAATGCCAGATAGAATGCCAGAAGATATGCCAGAACATATGCCAGGTAGAATGCCAGAAGATATGCCAGATAGAATGCCAGATCGAATGCCTGAAGATATGTCAGATAGAATGCTAGAAGATTTGCCAGGAACATCCAGGAACAAAATGTATAAATGCCAGGAGTTGTAGTAGTAATACTAGTAATAGTAGTGTGGATGTAATAACTGTAATAACAGTAATGCTAGTAGCAATAACAAAATAGATTGGCGCGCCCGGCGTCCGGCGCCGGGCGCCCCGCGCACAGATAGGATAATACATTTTTTTGGTTGGAAATTATGATAAATTATGTAATAATTCATCATAGTAGTAGTAGTAGTAGTCGTAGTAGTAGTAGCAGTAGTAGTAGTAGTACTAGTAGTAGTAGTAGTAGTAGTAGTAGTCGTAGCAGTAGTAGTAGTAGTAGTAGTACTAGTAGTAGTAGTAGTAGCAGTAGTAGTAATAGTAGTGGTAGTGGTAGTAGTAGTAGTGGTAGTGGTAGTGGTAGTGGTAGTGGTAGTGGTAGTGGTAGTGGTAGTGGTAGTGGTAGTGGTGGTAGTAGTAGTAGTAGTAGCAGTAGCAGTAGCAGTAGCAGTAGCAGTAGCAGTAGAGTAGCAGTAGTAGCAGTACTAGTACTAGTACTAGTAAGTAGTAGGAAGTAGTAGTAGTATTATAATATAAATATCATGGTACGGATCACACGAAGTAAAGTAATTTCGTTTTGGTGCTGCGCAAACATGGGTTAATTTTGCAATATCTGCAGACCGCCTCTCAGGCAACGGAATGTGTCTTCCACTCTGTGGCGCGATGGTCATGGCTTCATTGTTTGCATTGTCGTCGCCACTATGAGATCCAGCTTCAAAGGACAAAATGGAGAAAGGAAAAAGGTTGAAATCCAGCTGCATCTTGGGGGAAGCAGGTGTATAAGTAACATTCGTTTCATTGATTATCCAGGTAACATCTCGGGAATTTTTCGGGAATCTTACAGCAGAAGTTTTGTTTTGCAGAGAGCCTGGTCAGATAGATCTCTTCCTGCCACCAGCCGGTTCAAAGTGCTTTGCTGCGTGAGAAATTGCGTGAGTTTTAGCAGAGACATGGAGTACGATGGTGCTGAAGCTTCCGGAGGACGATGGAAGCCATTTTTTTCCGTTTTCCTGTCTCGCATGGCGTTTGTGAAACATTTTTTTTCGCGCAACAATCTCTTTCAGGCTTAGAGTGAACAGTGATCATTTCACAGATTTACCATTGCTACTTTTTAAATCTTATTAATGATTGCCCATTTTGGTCCAAGTGACCTTGATCCAAACTGCCTGTCATTTTGACCCAACCTGGTTCGCTAGCTCGGTGAGGGTACCACCAAATACTACCGCCAATCTTGAAAGATTTTGTCCGGGGCCCGCGTGAGTGACGTGCAGTTACCTGCGGGCAAGGTATGGCCGATATTTGAAACCAGAGCTACGCGGGCCCTGTTGAGTTATTGGCTTGAGGCACAAACTTGGCAGGTAGCTAGTCATACCGGCTAACCCAACGCAAAACCCTGTAAGAGATACAGGTTTGACACCAGTGCATCACAGAAAGGAAAAGTGATGGAAAAGTGTAGGAGCGCAAAGCCTTGAACTGTGGATGTTGAAAAACACCAGCGTCGCTAGCACGGACATAACCTTTTTTAAGGGGCTCAGCCAGAAACTTCGCCAAAGAAGCAATCTGCTTAAGGACGGTGTCCTTAAGCGGATTCACAGAGTTTCATCACGGATTTGTGCTCTCTCATGCCGGATTTCCTTTCAAAAATCTGCAGCCAAAACAAGCAATCTGCTTAAGGACGCTGTCCTTAAGCGGATTGATCACCCCACAGCCGAAACGTCGAGTCATTTTAGATCAATGATGAGTATGAGATGAGTATTGGCCCAAGATGTCACTTGCAATGGCTTTTCTCATCTGAACCATGGTTTGGCGATTCTGCTGTTGAGAGTACAATCCGCTTAAGGACACCGTCCTTAAGCAGATTCCTGCGTTTGACCACAGATTTGGGGATCGGAATCCTCCAATAGCGACGACAAATCCGCTAGGGCACTGTGTGAATCCGCTTAAGGACAGCGTCCTTAAGCAGATTGTTCCCGTGATGGCCTGTGTCTAGCGACGCTCTCAATGGATGTTCTGATGTTGACACATGGGTACTGTATGTATTTATATGTATTTTGTTGGTGGTGAACAAGTTTAAGAAGGGCAGAAGTAAGCATCCTGAAAGCATACCCCGAAGCATGCCACGAAGCATACCCACGAATACCTACGAAGCATACCCCTTTTTGTCAGGAGAAGACGAGTGCCCTTTTCTTGAGGGCTTTAAGAAATTTCTTCAGAGGGCGCCAGAGGATCACAATGGCTTCAGCGAATACTTTCAATGGCTTCAGAAGAGCGCAAGCGGAAGCGCTCCGGTTGGCTGCGTGCCGCTATGGGCGATAACCAACGATGCTTCTTGCGCTGCAGGCTGGCGTGCAGTCTCGGAAGAGAGCATAGGAAGAAAAGCGGCTGCTTTTCTTCAGGACAGTATGCAATTCTGGTATAACATCTCTATAGGGAACACCTCTTGCATTGTAGCCTCTCTAGGCAACATCTCTTCGGCTAGGTAACATCTCTGTTGAATGCAACGCGTCTAGGGAACATGTCTAGGTAACACCTCTTGCGTTGTAGCCTCCCTCGGTAACATGTCTTCGGGTAGGTAACATTTCTGTTGGTTGTAACATGTCTAGGTAACATCTCTAGGGAACATCTCTAGGTAACCCGCCCTTGTCACGGGAGCTTGGAGCCTCTATGTGCTAGGTTCGAACTCGTAGCGCAGCAGGTTTTGTCAAACTTCAAACCGTTTTGCCATAGCGCACCAGAGTATACATAGCAGGCTGCAGCACTTTGAGAAATTTCTGGTTTATAGTCCTGAATATTCCTATAATCCCCTGGCAGGAGAAGCGCTGGTTCGGAGACATTAAGCTTGTTGGGCCCACTTCCCAGGAGAACATGACGCCTCGTTGCCTTCGATTTGAGTCTGGTCACCAGCGTGTTGTGGCATTTCATCGCCTTATGTTTTACAGCGTCTTGTTCTGAATACGAATGCTGACACTCGTAAAGCCTCAAACAGTGACGAGCAGTTTTGTTTTATGATATCACATCTTCAGGTAAAATCTCTAGGAAACACCTCTTGCGTTGTAGCCTCTCTAGGCAACATCTCTTCGGCTAGGCATTTCTGTTGATTGTAACATGTCTAGGTAACATCTCTAGGGAACATGTCTAGGTAACATCTCTTGCATTGTAGCCTCTCTAGGCAACATGTCTGCGGCTAGGTAACATGCCTGTTGATTGTAACATGTCTAGGTAACATCTCTAGGTAACATCGGAGTTGGTCTTGTTCTCGTAAGGTTGGAGCACGGAGAAGGTAGAGCAGTGGATGGAAGCCATGTGCTGGGTGCCTGCGACGGTGTCGCCTGAGAAAGACAATTTTGCCGAGTACTGCATTCGTGGAATGGCTAATACGTTGGCCAATCTTCACGGAACGACCGCCTTTTCTTGGGTCCAGGTTGTCATCACATTGAAGTCACCAAGCTCGAGCCTACACGGTTTAGGTTTGAAGGTGGGGACTGGTTCCGTCGTTGCCTGTAATTTCAATTTCTTCTTCTTGCTGTCCATGTATGTGGCAGGCTTTTGAAGAGAAGCTGAGAAAGGAGATCCCGTCCTTGGCTGGTTCTGCCTTGGATTGGAAAAGGCTGAAGGAGGTAACTCGGTCAAAAAACATCAAAGAACCCTATAACCTCCAGGTGGTATCTCTCAGAGACATGGTACTCTTGCATTGTAACGTCTCTAGGAAGCATGTCTTGTATTACACCATCTTTAGGTAAAATCTCTAGGAAACACCTCTTGCGTTGTAGCCTCTCTAGGTAACATCCCTTCGGCTAGGCATTTCTGTTGATTGTAACATGTCTAGATATGTCTAGGTAACATCTCTAGGGAACATGTCTAGGTAACATCTCTTGCATTATGGCCTCTCTAGGTAACATGTCTTCGGCTAGGTAACATGTCTGTTGATTGTAACATGTCTCGATATGTCTAGGTAACATCTCTATAGGGAACCTATCTAGGTAACCCGCCCTTGTCACGGGAGCTTGGAGCCCCTATGCACCTGTAGTCGTAGGCTCGAGCTCGTAGCGCAGCAGGTTTTTTTGTCAAACTTCACAGCATGAAGCGCGACTTTGCGGAGATGGGGGCCAAGGTCTTCTGCTACCAGGGCATCAATGTGCAGTGGCCCTTCGCGGGGCAGATCATGAGTGGGGAGAAGGTGGAAGAGGTCAGAAAATACCCGCCGGGCCGGTGGGGGCTGCCGATGACAGGCACCCCACTTTTCCTGGTCCAGACGAATGGCAACCGCTACCCCAGAGAGGAGAGTGTGGTGCTTGGCATTGTGACCTTCAGCGCCTGGCGCCAGTACCGCGATGTTGCCGACTTTGAGGCTTCGCGGCCCAAACACCTGGTTCCTTCAGATTCGGTCTTCTCTTGGGACGGCCGAAAGCCGCTGTTTGCTTGGACCGTCGGCAGGACGGTGGCATTCCAAAGCCCTGTGCACACAGCCGACTTGCCGAAGAGGAGCATGCTGGGGTGGGTGAAGCCGGTGCAGCTGACCGCCACAGTCCTCGACGGCGAGGACTGCGCCGAACTCGAGTGATCGCGTCTAAAAAGACGGAGTTTCGCCAGTTTCGCGTGCAACATATTGGCTAGTGGTCTGTTTCGCTTGTTGACATCTCTGCAGAGGTATTACATGGTATTACCAACGTAGCATGTCCAAAGATTTCTAGGTAACATGGCTAGGTAACATCCCTTGCGCTACGTAACATCTCTTTGGCTAGGTAACATCCATACTCTTGTCCCTTTTGCTTTTTCCCCACCTGCCAGGTGAGGGTTGTTAGATTTTATGTCAGTTGCCTCCTCCTGCCTCGTCCTCCTCCTCCTCCTCCTCTCCTCCTCGTCCTCCTCGTCCTCCTTGTCATCCTTGTCGTCCTTGTCGTCCTCGTCGTCCTCGTCGTCCTCGTCGTCCTCAACCACGACCATCCACGCCCAGTGTTCCCTGCCGGACCTCAACCACGACCAGCCACGCCCAGTGTTCCCTGCCGGACCTCAACCACGACCAGCCACGCCCAGTGTTCCCTGCCGGACCTCATCTGCGAGTATCCATGCCAAGTGTTCCCTGCCGGACCTCATGTAGGAAGATATGGGACAAAGAGAATGCCAGAAGATATGCCAGATAAAATGCCATGAGATATGCCAGATAGAATGCCAGAAGGTATGCCAGATAGAATGTCAGATAGAGTGCCAGCAGATATGCCAGATAAAGTGCCAGAAGGTATGCCAGATAAAGTGCCCGAATGTTTGCCAGATAGAATGCCAGAAGATTTGCCAGATAGAATGCCAGATAGGATATCGAAAGATATGCCAGAAGATATGCCAGATAGAATGCCAGATAGAATGCCAGAAGAGATGTCAGAATATATGCCAGAAGATATGCCAGATAGAATGCCAGATAATATGCCAGAAGATATGCCAGATAGAATGCCAGAAGATATGTCAGAATATATGCCAGAAGATATGCCAGATAGAATGCCAGAAGATATGTCAGATAGAGTGCCAGAAGATATGCCAGATAGAATGCCAGAAGATTTGCCAGATAGAATGGCAGAAGATATGCCAGAAGATATGCCAGATCATATGCCAGAAGATATGCCAGATAGAATGCCAAATAGAATGTCAGAAGATATGTCAGATAGAATGCCAGAAGATTTGCCAGTAAGAAAATGTATAAATGTCATGGTGGGGATCACACGAAGTAAAGTATTTTTTTCATGCGATTCTTTGTTCAAAGCCCGGACTGCTCAGGTCTACGAGCGCGTGGATGAGCATTGCTTGCAGATGTGTGCAGAATTTCAAGAAAAATACCATGGTGGAGCAGACGTGTTGCCCATGAGCTTCTTCAGAAAGGCAGAATTTCTCCTGCCGCCACTGACCCGCAGCAGCCAGTCTGACAGCATGACCAAACGCGCCCAGCGTGCTTGGTTCCAACGGTTGCTGACGTATTTGCAAAAGAAGGAAGGTTGGTCTGCAAGCGCCTTGAAATCTCATTGTGGCCAGGCAGACATGGGTGAAGAGTTGCGTCGATGGAGAGTTCTGGCTGGAGAGTTGGACAGCACCCTCAGTGCTATCGGGGGTGTGACTTCAGACGAAGAGAGTTTTTTGATTTCTGCTTTCGCTCTTGGACACGATGACCGCAATCTGACAGAGTTTTGCCGCTTGAAGCTTGCAGATTGTCGCAGTCGGAAGGCCCGTGAAGAAATGGACAGACGCGTTGCCGACGCAAAGCAAAGCTTAGAGGCAAAGCAGGCTGCCGCAGCAGCAGCCCCGAAAGAGACAAGCAACTCAGGCTCCGTGGGTAGATCGGTTTTGGATTTTGTTGCATTGTCTGATTTGTCTTCCTTCTTTTTCATTCATACTACTCCGTGTGACAAGCCCATGTGAAACATGACAGGCGAAACACAAGAAGAGGTGCTAGCTGCAGAAGAGGAGTTGTTTGTAGCTACTTCGTGCCAAGCCTGGGCCGAGCGAAAGAAACACTTCCAAACTCACTTGGATGACTGCTTGGAAATTTTGTCTGCGGCAAAGAAAGCGAATGACAGCGCCTTGCAGAACGCAAAGCAGGCTGGCCACTGAAACTTTAATACTCATGACATGACATGTGGCTCTGGCGTTTCATATGCAATAGTTTGAAGGCATACATCATGTTGTGGATGCAGGACCGGGCCATGTTCGTGACACCGGTCAAAGAGTTGTTGCCAGCTTGGAAACAGAAATTGGCCTCGTGTAGTGCAGTGATTGTGGTCAATTGCAGCGAAGGTGAGACGCGCAGCATTGACACGGCCTTGCAGGCCCAAGCCGAAGCCTGGGACGCTGTTTCAGTTTTCATCTTTGGACCTGAAGCTGGGCAATCGTCAGCTGTGAGTGTCATTGGAAAGCTCCTCCAACAGAACGTGCCATTTCGGTGGCTGGCAGTTCAGCTTACCGGAAAGATGCCATCGCAGTTGAAAGCCAGTTACATTCTGGTGGCAGGGGCTGACGCAGATGTCTCCCAAGAAAGCCTCGACAATCGAAAGGAATTTCTTCCAACTAAGACAATGAAGGAACGAGTCTCTGGCAGCCGGGCCTTTGCTGGAGGATTGCTAGCAGCAAAGGTGAAGGAGGACCGGTCTATTTTGAGTCGCTCTGTTTTTTTTCAACTTGTGAAAGGAGATACGACATTTAATTCCTTGTCTTAGCGTCCCAATGACGAGAGGACGAGCAGTGCCCACGGGCGCGCAATGGCCAAAAGCTTTGGACTTGGCCCTGGGGGCCAGAGTTTTTGAAGGCGATTTTGCACGAGTTCTTTGTCCAGCAATGGCCCAGCAATAAAGATTACTTTACTTCGTGTGATCCCCACCATGGAATTTATACATTTTCTTACTGGCAAATCTTCTGGCATTCTATCTGACATATCTTCTGACATTCTATTTGGCATTCTATCTGGCATATCTTCTGGCATATCTTCTGGCATTCTATCTGGCAAATCTTCTGGCATTCTATCTGGCATATCTTCTGGCATTCTATCTGACATATCTTATGGCATTCTATCTGGCATTCTATCTGGCATATCTTCTGGCATATTATCTGGCAAATCTTCTGGGATTCTATCTGGCATATCTTGTGGCAGTCTATCTGATATTTTATCTGGCATTCTATTTGGCATACCTTCTGGCATTCTATCTGGCATATCTTCTGGCATTCTATCTGGTATATCTTCTGGCATTCTATCTGGCATATCCTCTGGCATTCTATCTGGCATATCTCATGGCATTTTATCTGGCATATCTTCTGACATTCTATCTGGCATATCTTCTGACATTCTTTCCGGCATATCTTCTGACATTCTGTCTGGCATATCTTCTGACATTCTTTCTGACATTCTTTCTGGCATTCTATCTGGCATATCTTCTGACATTCTATCTGACATCTTTTCTGACATTCTTCCCGTTGAGGTCCGGCAGTGCCCACTGCGATCTGGAAGTCGCGGTTGGGGTCCGGCAGTGCCCACTGGGATCTGGAGCTCGCGGTTGAGGTCCGGCAGTGCCCACTGCGATCTGGAAGTCGCGGTTGAGGTCCGGCAGTGCCCACTGCGATCTGGAAGTCGCGGTTGAGGTCCGGCAGTGCCCACTGCAACCTGGAAGTCGCGGTTGAGGTCCGGCAGTGCCCACTGGGATCTGGAATTCGCCGTTGAGGTCCGGCAGTGCCCACTGGGATCTGGAAGTCGCGGTTGAGGTCCGGCAGTGCCCACTGCGATCTGGAAGTCGCGGTTGGGATCTGGACTGCGAGGAGGAGGAGGCGGAGGAGATGGAGGAGGAGGATGCGGAGGCGGAGGAGGAGGAGAACAGCTCTGATAAAATCTAACAACCCTCACCTGGCAGGTGGGGAAAAACCGGTTGCTTTTCAGAGTGCCCATGTACATGTACAGTTGTATAATATACTATATATGTTTGTGTTCTTAAAGATTCTTAAAGGTATCTTAAAATATCTTAAAGTAAGCTGCGGCGTTAGGCAAATGCATGTCCCATATTGTCCCATATCCTATCAACACCAAGCACACGCCGGTTTTTGTTGAGGCTGAATGTGTTGCCTTGTCAGCCACAAGACATGATTCTGGAGCTGGAGCCTGGACCGCACCTTTTTCTTCACATGCTGCGTGAGGAGAAGCAAGCTTTTTGGGGAGGTGCTACGCACTCCAGAACTCCCTTGAAGGAAAAATTCTTCACGGAGCAGATCTCTTCCCATTTTCGAACTCTTCCTCGAGAGCTGAAGGCTCACGTTTCAGATACGGACAACCAGCTTATCGACATTGTCCAAGCAATGCGCAAGTCAAACCCGCCTCAAGTGATCGCGGCGCCACCTTCCTTAGTCCAGGTTGAAGCTGGGAAGACAGACTTGAAGTTCCTTGGGCGCGCCAAGCCGTGTTGCCTGGAAAGCATCCAATCCCCGTTTGACCTCAAAGCATCCCCTCGAAAAGCCGAAACAGTTCAGGCCCGGTATGATGTTGACCGGCTCCCGGATCCTCTTTTTCGGGAAAGACGAAGCCTCGAACAAGATATTTGCTTGGGACAAAGCAGATTGCAAGAAGGGACAGGTTTGTGGCCGGCCAGAGGCTTCAAAGCTGGCGAAGTTGTGCTCCAATCAATGTTGGAGCGCTTCGTCTTCAGAATCAGGCAGCACCGTTTGTTTGCTGAAATGCCGGTTGAAAGCAGGCCAAGGCACTGCCAAGGCCACGTACATGGCAAAGCTTCTTGAAAGCAGACACATAGAAGCAAGCCTGCATTTCGTGTCTCCCGCTTGCAAGGCTTCATCCCATGACAAAGGATTTTGCACACCCGGGTTGCATGTGTTGGAGGAAGAATGGATTTTGGGTCCGTACAGCGCCCCATGCTTGCTGCTGAAAGCCAAAGGCGACATTGCTCCATTCTCCGGTGAGTTAGGTGTTTGGATGCGAGAGGCAGACATGGCAAGCGGCTCCAGCACGAAAAAGCTAGAGAATGCAACCCAGAAATTGGCGGCCCTTGCGGACGCAACGGTGTCCACACCACCAACGAACAGGCAGCTTTTCTTGGAGTCTCCCAAGATCAGTCCAGGGGACGATGAGAGTTTGCCCTTGGATCAGTTGTCTTCGCTTTCTGACATTTACGACATACCAGCCTCCACTGCTGCTGACAAGAAGAGAAAAGCGCCCGATGCTGGAGAAGATGTGGAAGCCATGGAACCAGAGACAGAGACAGAAGCCATGCCGGCAGAGAAAAAATTGAGACCAGCCGTTTCTGCTTCACAAGAGGAGGCGGCCCCCGAAGGAGGTGTTGCGAAGACCATCGTTTTTGCTTCAGAAGAGGAGGCGGCCCCCGAAGAAGGTGTTGCGAAGACCGTCGCAGAAGAACAGGCGGCCCCGGCCCCCGAAGAAGGTATTGCGAAGACCATCAAGATTGGCGACATCGCTGGTGTGGCTGAGATCCACGTCGATATGGAACTCCAGTCAGTCGTGTTCGTCCAGGCAGCCAAAAAGAAACGACTAGACAAGTGGTCCGAAATCTTCAGCACCACAGAGGGCAAGGTTGAGGAAATCAGCTGCGAACACTTTGATCAACAAGCTGTCCCCGAGCACGTGTTGGAATCTTTGATCTTTACCGTTACGAAGAGCAGCCAAGTCTATTTTAAGAAGGAGGTGGTCAAGCTGGGCGACGTTTTGCAGGATGATGCGATCGTGGGCTTGCAAAATCACAACTACAATGGCACAAGCATCCAGAAAAAAACAGAAGAGAAGAAGGACGGGAAGGAGGAAGGCGTTTGCTTGAGGTAATAATATATATATTTGGCATCCTGCGGAGATCTCCTAGGTAACATACCTGGGCTCATGTAGATATATCCAATGACTGCATCTTTGTTTCCTTGCAAGCCGCTTTGTCTCATCAACGAGTTGTCTAAGCCACAGATTTTATAGGTAGCATACCTGGACTATCCTGGAATCATGCAGGGTATGGGATGACAGTTTTTTTTTGCAGGCCCGCCGATTAATTGTTTGACCACCTATAGTTGCCTAAGTAACATGTTTTCTAGTTAACATAGATCGAATGTATGGATATAGCCAGACAGAACTTTTGTTTGGCAGGCAAGCCAGTAGCGACGACAGTGCATGTATCATGTGGGTTTCACGCCATGTCACATGAAAAGGATCAGATGAGAAGGAGTGAGATGCCATGAGATGTTGACATGCAATGTTCAATGCCCACAACCGTTTCCTATAGGCACTTGTCCTCTCCATCTTTCAAGCTTATAGGTTTTATATTTTTGACACTTCCGCCCCCGACTTTTTCGGGTACTACTGGTAGACACATATATTTGACAAACCTGTGATTCACATTAAATGATCTTAAAAGATCTTAAAGGCACCTAAGTTACAGTTCCAGATAGACCAGGTGGGCTTCCCTGTCTCTGAGGTAACAAAACCTGGCACTCGCTTCCAGTGATGTTTCTTGCTTGTAGGAGGTGGCTGTCTGGGTACCGGACCAGCAGCCGAAGCAGAAGGATTTGATCTTGATTCTGGAATCTTTGGCCAACACTGTGTTCCTTGTCTTAGAATTCTTTCTATCTACAACTGTGTGGTGCCATGCGTCTTTTGTTCCCCACCTGCCAGGTGAGGGTTGTTAGATTTTATCAGAGCTGTTCTCGGCTAGCTCTCCTCCTCCTCCTCCTTCTCCTCCTCCTCCTCCTCCTGCTCCTCCTCCTCGTCCTCCGCCTCGTCTAGCTCTTCGCCAACGTCCGAGCTCAGTGTGCACTGCTGGACCTCAACCTGGGACTTTCCCAGCTCAGTGAGCAGTGAGCACTGCTGGACCTCAACCTGGGACCTTCCCAGCTCTGTGAGCACCGCTGGACCTCAACCTGGGACCTGCCCAGCTCAGTGAGCACCGCTGGACCTCAACCTGGGACCTGCCGAGCTCAGTGAGCACCGCTGGACCTCAACCTGGGACCTGCCAAGCTCTGTGAGCACCGCTGGACCTCAACCTGGGACCTGCCCAGCTCAGTGAGCACCGCTGGACCTCAACGGCCAGATAGAATGCCAGAAGATTTGCCAGATAAGATGTGCCAGATAGAATGCCAGAAGATTTGCCAGATAAAATGCCAGAAAATATGCCAGATAAAATGCCATGAGATATGACAGATAGAATGCCAGAAGATTTGTCAGAAGATATGCCAGAAGATATGCCAGATAGAATGCGAGAAAGAATGCCAGAAAATATGCCAGGTAGAATGCCAGAAGATATGCCAGGTAGAATGCCATAAGATATGTCATATAGAATGCCATAAGATATGTCAGATAGAATGCCAGAAGATATGTCAGATAGAATGCCAGAAGATTTGCCAGGAACATCCAGGAACAAATAGTAGTGTGGATATGTGTGGATGTAATAACACTAATACCAGTAGCAATAAACAAGTAGATTGGCGCGCCGGGCGTCCGGCGCCGGGCGCCCGGCGCACACATAGGATAATACAAATATTTGTTTGGTTGGAAATAATAGTAGGAGTAGTAGTAGTAGTAGTAGCAGTCGTGGTGGTAGTAGTAGTAGTAGGGTACTAGTAGTAGTAGTAGTAGTAGTAGTAGTACTAGTACTAGTACTAGTACTAGTAGTACTAGTAGAAATATTAGCATTACTACTACGAATATTAACATGGTTTGACAAATAGCAATATTAAAGTAGATTGGCGCGCCGGGTGCCCGGCGCACAGATAGATATAATACAAATACAAATACTATTATTATAAATTATAGAAACGGAAATGATTTGAGAAGAGGAAGAAGAAGAAGAAGTAGTAGTAGTAGTGGTGGTAGTATAAATATCATGGTGGGGATCACACGAAGTAAAGTATTTTTTCCAGCTTTCCATGTTGTGTCCCCATGAGTTTGACTTCGCACAGAGAATGACATTGAAGGAACGTCCAGTGCGTATTCGAGCTGGTGACGGAAGATGCAAAAGACGATGAAATCCCACAGGCGAAAAAGAAAAAGGCGAAGCAAGGAGACAAGTTTAAGGTTTTGTGCTTTGGCTCAGAATGGGCAGGGGCATGCAGGGGCCTTTGCGGCGACATTTTCTCGGTGCACCCTTGCAAACCCCTGCGAGATTAAATAGTGAGATGGGCTGGGGTAATATGGTGCATCCAAGTATATCCAATTGCTTGACCGCGTATTTTATCATTTTCCGCCTTGCGCTCATAGAATTGATGGGCCCACGATTGTGTGAGGCGGGTTGCTGGGGTCAGATTCTACGTGACCAAGTGCGTGACGATGACAGCGAAAGATATCGACTGAAAATGACTGAAATAACAGTTGCGAAAACGGCAGTTGCCCGAACCAGGCTTGAGACGGTGCCACAAAAAAGTAGCGCTGAGCGACCAGATGTCAAAAACAGATGTCTAGGTAACATTTTCATGTTGCATTGTCTAATTTGGAAAAAACCTGGCAGGATGTGCTTTGTGCTTACGTAACACTTGGTGTGGGTGGTCTGCTGGATTTGACTAAGTAACAATGGTTTGTTTTTCTGATGTCTAAGTAATATCTGTAGCCGATGCCTAAGAAACATATGGCTTTTTTTTGTGATGTCTAAGTAATATCTGTTGCTTTCTGTTGCACTTGCCTAAGTAACATTTCTGTTGCTGGCCATGATCTAGCATGCCTCCTTTCTGATCTCATCGCATGAGTCATGCGTCTTGACCTTTGCGTATCAAGCGCTGTAGGGGACATGCAGGTAGGGGACATGCAGCGATTGCAGGGTACAAAGCTTGAAAACAATATATAGACATGTAGTGCCTCTACGTTTTTTTACCACATCTACATTGTAGATGGTAGATGTAGTTCTGTTCTGCGGACATGACCGCATAACAACCACATGTTCTGCGGCCGCATCACCCACCTTTGAGAGCAACGAAGCAATTTGGGAATGGCGCCGGTACAGGAGCCCCGCATCATGTTGAGTCCTGCACCTACTAAAAGGCTTGTAAAAGTCCTCATAATGAGTACTGGAACTTTTGCAAAGTGTAACTTTTGGGCACAGGGCGATACATGATGGGTGCAAGGCAAGGATCTGGCCCAAAGCACCCCTTTTGTTTTTCGCTAGTGGGTTAGGCATGGCCATGTTACGATGTTTTCGTTTGATGGTCGTTTGCCTGACTGTTGGGGTCGCCCCGGGCTGGTGGGGAGAACAACCGATTCCCGAAGATCCAAAACCGCGGCTCTGGACCAGTCCGAGGGAGTACGCTTGGTGGATGTACAATGTTACGAGCACTGGGAATGCAACCATACAGGACTTCATGCCAACTTTGCCGAAGAGCTGGGATGGTTGGGTCTGGTTGGGCTTGGATATGCTTGGATGCCGTTTTTAGCACGGTAGGCTGGTTGATTTTTGGACGGAGTTGGGACCAAGTCAGGAGTGGCTTCGCTCTCGCCCTCAGACTGGGTGCCTTGCTGTTTGTATGCATCTCACTCCACTACGTGTTGGCACTGTGTTGGCCGATCATGTCTTTGCCCGTAGGCACTGTACTGAGACTGACAATGGCGTGGATCATACGAAACTTGGTCAGATGCTGCGGACGGATGGCTTTCCACACTCAGAGGTGGAGTGGCGGCGTCCCGGAAGCAGTTGGGGCGAGGTTCATCGGACCAGAGTTGGGTGAACCCCCCCGAGACAACTGAGCTCCGCAAGCTGAAGAAGGGCAGTGACGGAGACCGCTGGGTCCTATAGGCAGCAGGAATGGGGCTACAGCTTCTTCAAGGTTCAGGATTCTACCAGTATCAAATCATCTGGCTTGCACCTGACCTTGGAGCCAGACACTTTGCGAGGAGATGCAGAACTTTTGGGATCACTAAATGGGTATGACAAGGTGCACCTGTGCAGGCATGACTCTTGCGGTGAAGAAGGACCTCACTTTAAGCAATACGCGACAGTGAAGCCATTTAATCCGGAGGTCTTCCAACTGTCTGCTGCGATAACTGGGGCACAACAGGCTGGGACACAGTTCATGGGCTGGCTTCGGAAGGGAGCGGCGACAGCAGTGAAGCGGGCCAAGGACTTCATTCACTTCGGAATCTGAGACGGAGGCTATTCCGTGTCTGGCTCACCGAATTCGGTGGGAAGATGAGCATGGCGGTCATGTACTGAGTGGCTCTAGCTGTACAGCGGTAGGGGCGGAACTTCAGATTTTGGAAGAGGATGTTCCTCCTAGCGTAGGCGTTTGCACCCTGTGTCCAACCCATTCTTCTAAGTATCTCATGTCTAGATTTCAACTTAAGTGTGCCGTGGCCGAATGTTTTTGAGTTGGGCAGAAGGATGGAGGAGGACTTCGTCTCTGTGCTGCTCACGAGGAGACATCACGCTCTACTCCAAGGAGATCATCCCGGTCCAGGTCGAGACCCCATATAGAAGGCTGAGGAGGAGACTTTTGGACTTGGAAGAGAGGAAGGTTTGCGCAGAAGGGTGCGACATGAGAAGGAGATGGCGGATGAGTCCAACGTGGAACGTTTGCTTGAGGAGGCGCACAGCGCGTCGGATCCCGCTCCCAGTTTGAGGTCCAGAAAGAGAACGGTTGAGGAGAGTTCACCTGGTCGCACACCGAGGAGTTTGGCAAAGCTTGGCATGGTGAACTCACCATATAGAAGGGAGATGATCACCACTTTGGAGGAGTTCATGGCGCAGTTCGTGGATGGCAAGGACCTTGGGCTGGATGAAGAGGATGTTCGGAACCAGATGGCAGCGGCCAGTGGGATGACCGTCTTGGACTTCACCCAGGTGTTGTATGACCAGGCGTTGGAGGAGCAACGTAAGGGTACAAAGGGCTTGACCAAGTTCCTGGCGAAGTGGAGGAAGCAGATCGCAGCCGGAAAGGTTACTCGCCCGGACAAACTTAGCCCTCCAGGGAGTTGGAGCTTGGTTGGAAGTCCGGAGGAGCCCAAGACATCCAGTGCTTCAGAAGCTGCCAAGACGCCAGAAGCGACCACGCCAGGTGGGAGGACAGGAGGTTTAGCGGTGCTTGGGCCGCCGGGAATCTACTGGAGGAGCTGCCATGAGGGTGAGTCCAACATGGCGGAATAGCCAAGGCGATACAGTTCCAGACAGCGGAGTTGGCAAGCCTAGTCAAGCCTCAGCATGAGACGGGTTCCACTACCAGCAAAGGTAAGGTACCATCAAGTCGCTTGGAAGAGCTTCGGAGGAGTTGGTCTACTTACTGCGGGCTTGTGGGCAGTATACAGTGGAGGTCGGGGAGAACGAGCACGGAGCCAATTTGGCGAATGCCTTGATCGCGGCACAGGCTGGAGCTTCGACCCGTCTGAGAAGTGCAGGTTTCAAGCAGAAGGTCACAACAAGGTTGGCAGTGGGTCTGGCTGGACCGTACTGGGGCACGCAGGAGAAGTATGCTCTGTCGGTGGCGGACTTCGTGCCTTGCTCCGATGCAGAACTTGACCAGTTTGCGGTGGAGACCAGGACAGGCAAGCAGCAAAACGAGCAGCGGCCTCCGGCCCCCACGCGCTATGAGGATTGGGCCACCAGGGTGAAGCGGCAGACGGATGTTTGGTGCTTGGTCTATGGCAAGGAGTGGCGGGCCGTACGAGAACATGCAGCACAAGTCCTTGGAGATTGGCATTTGGGGGCACCGCATAGATGGCCGCTTCAAATCCTTTGCGAAATTTGGGAGGAACTACATTGGCGATTCGTGGAGGAGCTGAAGGCGGAGTTGAGAAAGATCAAGGGTATCAGTGGTCGCGAAACAATGTCGCTCTCAGATCTGCGTTTCTATGCCTTGATGCCGGACGATCGAGGACAACCACCCTTGCAGCTCCCGCGAACGTTCGACTTGCACAACCCGGAAGGCTGGTTTGTGTCAGAGGTCCTGCCCAGAATCGAAAGAAGACAGGAGAGGATGCTTTGGAAGCTCACGTGGGAAGGTGCGTCAAAAGGCAGGGGCCCAGCTCAACAAGCAGGAGGTGATGGTCGAGGCGATATAGCCTCGAAGGGATTGATGGGGCCGAAGCTGACCACCGAGGAAACCAACCGAGCAAGGGAGCGTGCGCCGGTGAATGCCGGTGAACAAGAAGGGCAAGCTTTTGTGTTCGGGTTTCCTGTCCCACATGGGATGCAGTCAACAGCCATGTCAACGAGCACACGAGAACCTCATCGTTGTCCGCACAGACTACAAGGGTGACTACCTCCTGGAGATCGTGCATGCAGGGGACCCATTCGAAGACAGGGCAGAAAGACCTGTGGGCGCTGCTCTACAAGGGCCATATGACCCTTCTGATCCCACCATCCCCTGAGGCCAGCCAACGTGTCCTGAAAGAGTTCGACACGTACGTTACACCAACCTTGGGTTTCCGGTACTTTTGGCATCAGAGGCATGATCAGCCGCGCGCTGCACCAGGAGGCATCGCATGCAGGCATTGCAAACCTTCCAAGAAGGCAGGCACCGCTGAGATATCCCAGATGATCCGAAAAGAATCGTGTTTGGCAGCGGCGGCAGTATGTGCAGCAGGCACGAAGAGGTTTGGCGGGCTCAAGGACGGACTCGACAGGAGTGGAAGGAGCTGTGGTCAGGTTGGTCGGAGAGGATGCAGTGAGACAAGGCTGCTTCGGGACCGGGAGACGCACGGCTTTGAGTCTTCTGGGGGTTACCGCAGAGCTATGTCAGGAAGAAGGGTATGAGAAGGCTGGAATGTGCTATGATGGTGAGGATTCCAAGTCGCTCGGGCTGCTGCTTGCTTGGTTGAGGAAGTGGAGGAGAGGAGATCTGGGACGAGCAGAACCAGATCGGAAGGCAGGAGGAGCAGAAGGTCGACAAGCTTGGTGCTGGGGAGAAACTCTATGGCTGGAAGCTTTGGAGCCTGAGGAGGAACAAGAGTGGCACGCAGGCGAAAAACCAAAGACCTCCAAGGTCAAGCAAGCGATGGCGAACCAAGTTGCCCGGGTTTGGTGAGCGACCTCAACATCCAGGCGCAGGTGGAGGAATGGTTGGAGGAGCACATGGATGGAGACAAGGCGGTCAGTACGAAGAAGGCGTATCAGGCTGCTTGGGAAAAGTGGTGCGATTGGAGCAGGAGGCAGAAGTGGATGTCTCCGTATCTCAGTCATACGGCAGACCCGGTGGAGAACGAGAACAAGCTGCTCGGGTATTTGGGTTACCTGGGTTGGTTGGGAATGTCGGTGGCGACGCTGAAGCAAGCAGTTTTCGCCATCAAAGGAGCAGGACATGGAGATGCAACCGGGAAGATGCACCGCTTAAGTGGATAGTCATCAACTCGCCTGAACGCAGCTCAGTGAGGAAACCGAGGAGGTTTGGCGTCACGGTTCCCATGCTCAAGTGGATTGGGCAGCAGTTTGAGGAAGGAGCGAAGGCGCAAGGAGAGCTCAAAGTGAACTGCAGGGTGATGGTGGCGAGCCTGCTTACAGCCTGGTATATCAGCTTGGTTCTTCATGCTTGGGGCAAAGGAGTTTTGCGACAGCAGTGGGGTTGATGAGGGCATGATTTTGAGAGGTACAGATGTACAGTTTTCAGTCAGAGGAGAGGTGGTACAAGAGAAGGCAGAGGAGGTGACGATCCAATTCAGAAAGACAAAAGCAGACCAGACGGCCTCTGGCACTTGCCGCACCCTCTTGAGGACAGGGGTGAAGTATATGTGCGTGGTCTCGGCGCTGGAGGATCTGAAGGAGGCGACACCGAGAAGGCTTGGGAAAGGACCGGAGTCACACATGCTGGTCTTCAGATGGGCTTCAGGTCAGGTGATGAAAAGGCTTGAATTCCAGCACATTTTACAACGTGCGGCCAAGGAGGTAGGATTGCCAGCAGAAAGATTCCAAAGTCATTTGCTGCGGATCGGAGGAGCGTCAGCACTGTACCAAGCCACAGGTGAGGTAGAGGTTGTCAAGAGGAGCAGGAGATGGACGTCCAGCGGGGTACATAGGTACTTGCATGATGGAGGGGATGTCATCAAAGGCATCGCAAAGCAAATGGCGGAGGTGGAGTATGTGCATTACACACAAAGGTCGCAAGATGGTTTGGGGGGTGGAAGGCCAAGCCATAGCAGCACGCACAGTTCAGCTGCGAAGGCCGGGTTTCAACTTGAAGTTGTGCTGTGAAGCAGCAAAAAAAAATGGAAGGAGTGAGCGCTCGTGCACCAGCAGCATGGAGCGGCTAGGGCACTTGAGTTGAAACTCTTGCAAAGTGTAACTTTTGGGCACAGGGCGATACATGATGGGTGCAAGGCAAGGATCTGGCCCAAAGCACCCCTTTTGCCCTTTTGTTTTTCGCTACCCACCCACCATCCCTGGGGGGGGTGGAAGGCCAAGCCATAGCAGCACGCACAGTTCAGCTGCAAAGGCCAGGTTTCAACTTGAATTTGTGCTGTGAAGCAGCAAGAAAAAATGGAAGGAGTGAGCGCTCGTGCACCAGCAGCATGGAGCGGCTAGGGCACTTAAGTTAGAAATTATTAGAACGTATTATACATATACCACTCCAAACAAAAGGTCTGGAAATTGAAATTGAGTTTTTTTCATGTTTCTATACTTTTTGCGGGCAAGTGTTTCTCTTAAGCCATACCAGAGATTTTGGCTTTTGCAATGTGTTTAGATGTTGTTAGGTATACTCAATGCTCAGGTACCAAACTTGTGATCACGTGTCAATGTCTTTACTTTGCACCGACTGCAACATGTACCCGTTATTTCCCAATATAATTTCATGAGTGATATATTTCCATTGTTGGAAGGAACGAGAGTCATCAGCAGCCTTTGAGAAAGACAACGCTGTGGCTGTGGAGACGGTGTTGGCGAAGGATTGTTTTTGAGGGGTGACATCTTGAAATGCTCCAGTGTTTCTTGAGACAGGTCCGATTTAAAAAGCCGTTTCTTTCTGGCAAGTTTGCTTCTTTCGCTTGTTGCTTTTATGCAGGAGCCACTCGGCCCTGGGACATCTGAGCCGGCAACAAGTGCTTCCAACGCATCTGGGGTGCAGGCCCGGTAAAGAGGTTTCTTATACCAACACGTCGTGTCCCAAAATTCTTGTTGGCTGAATTTTGCCGAACGTTGCCCAGGCGTCTTTAGCCAGAGTTGATCCGAGTGAAAGCGAGGCTCTATTACACTTGTTCTATCATGTTTCTGTGGCATCCCTGGGGAAAATCACCAGGTATCATCTCTAGGTAACATCTCTTGCAGTGTAACATCTCTAGGTAACATCCCTTCGGCTAGGCATTTCTGTTGATTGTAACATGTCTAGGTAATATCGCTAGGGAACATGTCTAGGTAACATCTCTTGCATTGTGGCCTCTCTAGGTAAGATGTCTTCGGCTAGGTAACATGTCTGTTGATTGTAACATGCCTAGGTAACATCTCTAGGGAACATCTCTAGGTAGCCTCACGAAGTAACATCTCCAGGAAAAGCTCTTGCGTTCTAGCATGTCTAGGTAACATCTCTTGGAACCATCTCTTGCGTCGTAGCATCTGTAGGCAACGGCTCTAGGTAAGCAACAGCTCTTGCATTGTAACATGTCTATGTCTCTTACATCTAAGGATGGTTTGCGCGTATGTATTCTCCGCCCCGAAAAACAATGGCCAGACAATTTCTGACGTTCAAAAAGAAAGAGTAGCGTTTCCATGTGCAATAACAAGCGGACACTGTGCCAGGTGTGCGTGGATGCCTCTCTCATCGAAGAAATTCTTCTCAAACCCTATGAGGGCTTTATTGCAGAAGAACCCCCCCGGATGCAAAAGCAAATGGGTGTCAGACAGCTATTGCTTGGTTGCTTGCTATGCTTGCGGGCGGTTATTGGTCCCGATTGGCCGCAGCAGGTGTGCTTACTGAATGGTAGCGTCGAGGATCGAATGCAGACGCTTTCGATGCATGGTGATGTATCTGGTGTCTTGGTGATTTTACACAGCGACGACCATTGGGGTTTGCTGGCCGTGTCTGAGAAGCAAGCTGTTCTTTTTGACTCTCTGGAAAAGGAAGCCATTACAGAGATGGCCCAATGCCTCCTAGTTGTTCTTGCCACCCGCCCCTTGGCTTTTTTCAGGTCGCGGCGTTTAAGCCTACATTTAGTTGTCCGTTTGTGGTAAGATGTCCTAAATTTGTTTGGTTGCAGTATGAGGAGGCTTAAGGAGAGAGCCTATCACGTGGCCTTCTCTTGATTGCATTTCTGTGTTTTCTCTCCAAAGACCATCTATAATGCCCTCATTTTGGAACAGCTCTCTGTCAACAAAGGGTTTGCTTTCGAATTGTCTGTGGGTAGGGTAACGTATGATATTGCGTAGATCATGTTTTGGGTTGGACAGTAAGATGATGTGTATAGGTATCTTGTCAGATTCCTGTATCTGGACATATCTGGACATATGTGGACTGAAAGGAGGCCCTACCTAAGCAACATCTGTTTCGTATTGTTTGGTTTCTCAGAAACGCATTTTTTGAAGTAGCGCCTGGATGATTGAAGAGTATACGCTGAGGATGGAAATATCAATCTGTGCAATGCCAATTAGTTCGCTGCCAAGAACCTTTGCAAAGGGACCCTTGGTCCTGTGGTGTTCGAACCATCCTGGCAGCGCGCGAGTGTGCGAAATGCTTGCTGAAAAGGCAACCGTTTCCGGAGAAGCTCCCTGGCGGTTTCTATAGTGATGTTCGCTTGCGTTGGCTCATTGCATCCATGCAACAAGCCGACCACCCTGCTGCCATCATAGCCACCCCGTCGCAATCACTGAAAAGAACACAAGCAGCGGAGCAAGAAATGATGACGCCTCCCAACCCGACCTCAGCAGAGAGTCGGATTTCCAACACTTTGAAACGCAAACAGGCAACTACATCCGACGAGCTGGTTTGCAAGCGACCAAAGTTGGAAAAAGACTGGCTCCAGGCCGGTGCTGAAAGAGCAAAGGGAGGAGGGATTGATTTCCACAAGATATTTCAAGCCAAGCATTTTGAGCTCCACTGCTGGTTGGAGGCCGGGCATTGGCGAAAGTGGCTCCTGTTCTTGGTGAACCAGGGGCCCCGGCCTGTTTGCAAAGCTTGTGATAGTCTTTTTGCCGAGCTTGAAGCAGCAGAAGATGCAAAGAAGGTGGCAATGGCTTCGGGCAATGAGAAGAAGGAAGATTTGAGCGCATCGCATCCTGACGAAAGCGGTGGCAGCAACGAAGCTGAAAGTGCAACAGAGATTGGTCAACTGCAAAAGCATCGTGGCCGCCCGAAAGGAAGTACTACACCGCATTTTTCTTTGAAGGCTTGGATTTCGGAGAATCGATCGGGGAGGTGGCAACTGATCAGTGATAGACCGGAGTCCAAATACCCGGCCAGATGCCAAGGATGCAACCGGCTCCTCCTGCTGCAGCGGAACAATTTGAGACGCCTCCTCGACCACGAGAAAACATGTGGCAAAGGCACTTCCTCAGATCCAAGCGCAACTGAAAGCAGCCAGCAATGCAGAGGGCTGCGCGTTGACAGTCCTGCGTGTGCTTTGTCCCCGATCACTGCGACAGTCAGGAAGTGGCGCAACGCTGGCATGCCACACGGCAAAGAATTTGACAAACCTCTCT
>CAMXCT020003347.1:553934-573424 GCA_947184155.2 Cladocopium goreaui
TGTCCGCTAGACTTGTGGCTATTCCAAGAGATGTGTCAGAATAGTCGTCGTTGCGTTGCAAGCCATAGCAACTTACACATTTTTTGTCATTGAAAGTGTATGAAATATGTGTGCTATATGTTTGTGTATGGTATCTTCCACGTAGATGTGGAATATCCTTGTCTTGACATGGGTTCTTGAGATGACGGCTAGGACACGTGGAAGCTCACTTCCTCGACCCCGGCTGTGCCTTGCTGATTCTGCTTTCAACCCTGCTCACCGCTCCATGGGCAGGAAGCAAAGCGTTTACTGTCGAAGAGCAATTGGCTTCTGCTTTCGCATGCTACTACTGGAGCCTCAGCCTCATATCCACAGCTGCGGCTCAACACGGACAGCGCTGGAGCGAATTCTTTCTGCCAATTGCAACGTGCCGAAACATTTTGTGTCTGTGCTCGCACGCCATGCTTGCAATCGCGTTCTGGGATGAAACCATTCCGTTCTCCCCTTCCCATCGCGAGGAGCGATTCATGGAACAACATTTCTCTCGTTGCAAGGATGGGTTCCGAGGCACCCCCAGCTTGAAATGCGGCATTCTGGGGACAACAAGATGTCATCTGCAACAAAGCAAGGTCCAGTGGGGGAACACCGGCGTGAACTTCTACAAAAAAACATTGCCCATGGATGATGTACGCGCAATTGCCCAGCAGTCTTTGGAAGACGTGTTGGAACTACAAGCCATGATCACAGTCAATGGCAGTACAGAGGAGATTCGACGGTGTCTGGATACCTGGTGGCATACCTTGGGGCCTGCGCTGGTTGGAGAGGCCCCCACGGATCCCCACGGGCATTTGTTTGTAAAGGGAAGACATACATGGTTTTATTGATTGGGGCTCTTCATGTCTTGTTTCTTGTTCTCCCTGGTTCAGGTTGGAGAAGAGGAAGACGACGATTCAGAGCCACCTTCTGATGATGAAGGCGAACAGAACCACATGTCGGAAAAAATTGGCCGAGCAGAGGATTGCCTGACTTGTGCCCAAGAAATTATGAAGCACGATGAACGCGCCGCAACCTTGAGGACAACGCCGGGGCCAAGTGGGGGAGACCAAGTGGCAGACCAGGCGGAGCTACAGCTGGATGAAGTTGATGTGGCTGATGCTGGCCTTCCTGAAAAGTCGGAAAGCCCGCGCTGCTTGCGGACGATTCTTGACGCAGCCAGGCGTCAAGAGCCAAGCGCATTCTACCCATCACCAGACGCTGCAGGTTCCAAAGGTTGCTTGCGAAGACTGGCGGCGCTGCTAGCTCCTATAAAGTCTTTTGCCAGCATGGTTCGTGCCTCGGAAAAAGTTCTCAGTGCTACCCAGATCAAACGACACTGCCAAAGCGGCCCCCTGAGCCCGTGGAACGCAGTGCAGCACGCTTTGGCAGAGGGCAGAAAGAATTTGCTCGACACTGCTGAAAGAAATTCGAGAGCAGCTGGGTGGATCATGTCGCAGGAAAAATTGGCCAGAGAAGTCTCGTCTCAAGCAAGCGATGGCCTCCTGAGACCTTGTACTCTTTTCCGGCCATGCACGGAGGAGACCTTCCAGGTGGTACTTTACAAACAGCAGGCGACAGCGTCGACGTATGCAGCTTTCCATATCTGAGAAAACAGTTTTCACGTTTTTGCATGTTGTGCCAAACTGTGGGTTTACCGGCCGTGAGAAACTGAGTGCTTATCTTTTAACGGGTGATTTGCTTCCTGCATAGTTGCGTGATGTTGCGTGGCTATACGGCTTTATTTCACAAGAGAGACGCAGCTCAGGAAGTTAGCTTGGGCATCGTTTTGGATGTATTTCGTCAAGCTGCAGATGGCAAAGGTCGTCGGAAGCGCCAAGGTAAACCAGTACCTGGCCCGACGTGTCTCGGTGCACATTGCGGATTTGAAACCATGGCATCACATGTATCAAGGAGCCATTGCAAAATAGTTATCCGATGATTGCAAAGTTTTCATTGACATCACCAAATCACTTTTTTTTTGGTATGTTATTCTACAGAATGTTGTTCAGCTGTGCTCGTCCTTCCAAGTTTTCGTGGAACCCCGGCTAATCCACTTGGTCTCAACAAATCAAATTCGTTGTCTTCTATAGATAATGATGTTATATTCGGAACGCATGTGGAATCATGTTGATATCGGATGGCAGAATATGGCAGAATTTTGTTCTGGGTAGCAAACCATTTTGTCTCACCAATTCAGTGAATCGTTTAAGTAGCAAATTTCTCTAGGTAACATATTTGGAGTCATGCGGATATATGCGGATATCGGATGGCAGAAGTTTTGCATTCAAGCAAACCGCATCAAACGGATTTGGTTGACCAACAAGTTGTCTAAGTAACAGCAGAAAGGAATCATGCCGATATTGGATGGCAGAAATTTTGTTTGCAGGCAAGCGACTGTGACTTCGAGAATCCACATTCTGCGGTTGCATCGCAAAAATTATGGTCTTCATTGGGCCGGCTGTGCTTTGAACCCGGTGGACATTGTCAACCCGCATGGGTACATATTGGGCGAGGTCATGAACGTCAAAATGAAGAAATATACTTTGTTTGTATTTCTTCGTGTCCAGCCAGCAGCAGGAGAGCTTATCCAAGGAATGCAAGAAGGAGCCGTTGATGTGGAGAAACATTTGGTCGGACATGATGTGAAGGAAGCTCCAAGCCAGTGCTTGACATCCCACAATTTCATGCGCAACAAATCTGGCCTTAGACGCATCGAATCCTTTCTCTTGGAGCTACCGCAATTGTATTTGAAGAAAGGCATCCATGTCTTGAATGGGCAGGGAGAAGTCGCTCCTGGGCCAATATTGATGTGGTTCGGCGAAACTTCTTTGTCAACTACATTTGGGTCGCTTCATGCCAACACAGAAGTTTAGTCAAAGAAAGATGAAAAAACTCTATATCGGGCAATGTCTGCATGTTCCGAATCTCTCTCGTGCTGGCAGACCTGTTGAATTTCATGTATTTTGGAATCATCGAAGGAAGTTTAGAAGTCAAACTTCCGACAATATGGACAGATGAAAAGCAGAGCAGGGAAGAGGCAGAGAGAAGAGAAAGAGAAGAAGAAAGAAGAGTAGAAGAGAAAGAGTCAGAAGAAAGAAGATGCAGATGCGCGAAAAGGTAGGAAAGTCGCGAAACACTATGTGTTTCCAATGATTTGGGGCTCCGGAGGGTCGAAAAGTAGGCTCGCTACAGAGGCGGGTGCGGAGCCAGCTGGCCAGACGAGAGATGAAAAATTGCACGCCGTTGTGGCGCGAAGCACATTTCGAAGTCAAAATGTACAAAACACCTCAGGATCGGACCACTTTTGGAAGTTGCGATGTCGAAAAAGTGCACGCCGTTGTGGCGCGAAGCACATTTCGAAGTCAAAATGTTAAAAGCACCAGGGGTTCGGACCACTTTTGGAAGTTGCGATGTCGAAAAAGTGCACGCCGTTGTGGCGCGAAGCACATTTCGAAGTCAAAATGTTAAAAGCACCAGGGGTTCGGACCACTTTTGGAAGTTGCGATGTCGAAAAAGTGTACGGCGTTGTGGCGCGAAGATGCGCGAAGCACATTTCGAAGTCAAATTTTTAAAAACACCAGGGGTTTCGGAACACTTTTGGAGGTTCAGATGTCGCTTCGCTTCACTACACTACACTACATTACACTACACTACACTACACTCCACAACACTACAACTACAACTACACAACTATACAACTACACAACTACACAACTACACTCCACTACACTACAACTACACAACTACACTCCACTACACTAAATTACCTAAATTACACTACACTACACTACACTACATTATACTACACTACACTCCACTACACTACATTACACTACACTACCTTCCACTACACTTCACTACATTACACTACACTACACTCCACTACACTACAACTACAACTACACAACTACACTCCAGTACATTAAATTACACTACATTACACTACACTACACTCCACTACACTACATTACACTACACTACATTACACTACATTATACTACACTGAATGACGCTGCACCACAGATAGACAGGTAGACAGATAGACAGATAGATAGATAGACAGATAGACAGGTAGACAGCTAGACAGATAGACAGATGAAAGAGAGAGAGAGAGATAGATAGACAGACAGACAGATAGATAGATAGATAGATGGATAGATAGATAGATAGATAGGTAATTAGATGGAAGAGAGAGAGAGAGATAGATCGATAGATAAATAGATAGATAGATAGATAGACAGATAGCTAGCTAGGTAGGTAGGTAGGTAGATAGTCAGAGAAAGAGAGAGAAAGAGAGGAGACCTCAAGCACCTTTCGGTCCATCAGTGGCTTCGCTCTGCCATCCCTGATTCGCAACAACCAACCTCTCCTATAGGTTTCCTATTTTTGAAACTTCCGCCACCGCCTTGTGCGGTACTACTGGTACTGAATCATACCATCATCTTACACAGTCTAATTCCAAATTTCACTGCTGATCTGGCGGCCTGTCCCGAAGTTTCAAGGTTTCACGCGTCAGTGGGTTGAAGTGGGCTAGTCTTTGCGCAAGAGCTCCCCGTTACTTCGAAATCACGCTTGGCAAGACGACGCCCCAGGGATTTGGGGATGCTGTTCTTCGCACTTTGCTCAGAATCTCCCCCTTGGGCGAGAAAGATGGCGTCTCGCCATTTTGTATCGTAACATTTCGCAACGCAAGCAGTCTTTAGACAAGTTGTGGGTAAGGCTGTCTGAAGTCTGGCCTTTTCCCCTTTGTTCTGAGGAAAAGAGTGCTTCAAAGAATTCCAAGCCTTGGCGAAGGCCATCGACAAGGTTGCGCCCCCTGCTTTGCTGGTGCCTTCCACTTGATACAGCGAGGCAAAGGAATCACCATCCAGTTGTGCTGGGTAGCGAAATTCCATGTCAAATCTGTGATATACCGGGGAGGCGTCGCAAGCTAGGACGATGTATCACAGCATTAGATATTTTTTTTCGAAATCCATGTCCACACATTTTGATATCATTTTATCATCCTTTACTTGGCGAATCTTGGCGACACCAGCTGCCATGGTTCAGGCTGCGCTGGATCGTCTCGGTGGCTTGGTGAGTCCCGAAAGGACCGGATCCTGTGTTGCAGAGCATGACTACAATATTGGAACAGTTCACGGAAGCTTTTGGAGCCCGAACAACAGGCAAAAATGCCAGGTAAATCATTTATAGCGATATAAAGATTCTGTACAATGATCAGAATTTGAAAAATATTCTCCCCACCCAAAAAAAAAGGTTCCGAACGCCGGAAATCACCCATCGACTTGAACCAAAAAAATGCCCAGGACAGGCTCACGGCGCCTCTTCGAAGCAGCTGCGCGCTGCGTCTGTGATGCTGTGGCCGCGGGAACAAAAAAGTTAAAGATGTGGCTGCTGTGGTTTTGGGAAGATGTGGCAAAGTCGGCAACAAAAAAAAGGAATCACACCCCCCCACGTACCCCCCCCTAAGGGTGCAGGAATGCAACAACAACTGACTGAATCGAAGAATCAGTATCATGAACTTTCCTGTCAACAAGCCAGAAGATCTTCACCAAGCAGATCACCACATGGAGGGCCTCTATACGAGATGTATATGCAAGCCGTGCGTGAGCGTGACAGCTTGAAAGAATCCAAGGCTGAAGTTGACAAGTTGTACTTGCAGAACAGAACTGAACTCATTGACACTGAGGACCTGCTCAAAGTCTTCCAGCGAAACTTCGATGAAACTGGTAAGAAATATCAAGATGCTCTGAACAAGATCGATCACATGAGCAACAATCCGAATGTGACGAGTGATTTGTTCGACAGTCTGCACAATGAAATCAATGACAGGGACACAGCTATTGCTCGCCTTCATACTGAACTTGAAGCCCAAAAGGATTCTCTTGAACGTGCTCACAGGGATGCAGGTAAGTCCATCAAGATGTTGAACGACAGAAGACTCGTGATCAAAGGTGCGACTGACTATTCCATTCCTGAAAGCCACTTGATTGAGATGCATCAATTGGCCAATGAGCGTTTCGCTGAGGTAGAAGAGATGTCGAGCACTATTGCTGCCCTGAAGTTGGAAAATCAAGCTCATTCTTCTTCTTCAAAGAATAGACCGACTACATTACATGGGTACCCCAGTAATGCTATGCCTCGGAATGAATGTGAAGAGAAGTGTGCCAAACTGAAAGCAGAGTTGGACGAGATGAAGCAAGAGAAGAACAATGAAGTTCGAAATCTTCAAGATGAGTTGAAGAAGATGGAAGATCGGAAAGATTATTACAAGAACAATTTCTCTCAAGCTGAAGATCGCGCCAACGATGAAGAGCAGGAATACCGAGCGGAAGCTGAAGCCTTCGAAAAGCTCAGGAACGAGTACAACACCAATGTCAAGGAGTTGGAGAACCTTGAGAGGGATAGATCCAAGTCATCCGTATCTCTAAGAGAAGCCGAAAAGATCAGCCTCCAACCCTGGCCTAAGACCACTGAACTTTCATCCTGGAAAGGAAGTGTTGTTCATGAAGTTTGTGTTGCAAGTGGAGATCGAAACTATGAAGATTGGAAAGCGTGGCTAGCTCCGTGTCTTGCAGATCAACCTGACTTGGAGGTCCTGGCCAAAGCACCCGATGTGAGATTCCAATCCATTGATGCCAAGCTCTCCAATGCCTTGAGGAAAGTCATTGACAATGCTGGGGACAAATCCATGCAAGTGAAGTATGACATGTCCATGAAGAACCAATTGTATGGGAGAAGTGGGGACTTCATCAAGGGACGAGAACTATTCGCAATGATACTGATTAGCTTCAAGTCACCTGACCATACTGAAGTTCTCTACAACGCCCATCATTTGTATATGTTCAACTACTATGGAGATGACCAGCTTGAGGCCTTCTACAACAAGTGACTTGACATCGTATACAATATGAAACATGATGATCTGCCTTCTGCAAACTCCCTGCGTGACACATTGTTCCGGAAGATTGAACACTCAAAGCTTATGTCTTTTGACATCAGCCGATCCGCTACGATGAAGGGCATCCTGAAAAGACCTATGAATCCCTGACCGGCATGATCAAAGGATACATAGCAAGAGGAAAGCAAGAACGACTGTTGAAAGATAGAGAGCGTGCAGTGAAACTGTCATTGTCCTCTAACAAGACGACACCTGCCTTAGAAGATGCAGACAAGCCTGCCGCTCCCGTCAAGACCAAGAAGGAGAATGAAGCAGCTGCATCGTCCACAGGTGATCCTCCCAAACGGCCTAAGGCGAAAGCGAAGAGTGAAGCTGCATCTGTACTTCCTACACCTTCTCCGAAATCTCATGCCGACAAGAACAACAAGAAAGGCAAAGGTGGGAAGGGAAGATCATCTTCACCCGTTGACAAGAAGAAGATTTTCTGTAACTACTTCTTCAATAAAGGAGGATGCAACAAAGGTGACAAATGTCTTTACAGTCATTCTCAGAAGGTCTATGATGCCAAGATGAAAGGTAAGAAAGGCAGAAGTGGAAGTCGAGATTCGTCAAGGGGAAAGAGTAAAGGAAGTTCATCTTCAGCTGGACCCAAAAAGAAGGTATGTTGGAACTGGCAGAAGGGTACCTGCACGTTTGGGAGCAAATGCAAATTCCTACATGCAGACCAGTCGCCTTCAGCATCCTCTGAAAGAACCAGCAAGAAGACACCAAAGAAGAAAGCGACTCCCATTACCATTGACTCCTTCTTTGACAGCGACAATGAAGATTCTATGGATTATACCTCACCGAGGATAGCCAGCGCAAAGAAGTCTTCCGATGTTCGCAGAATCTCATTTGATCTGGAACCTGAAGTGCACGAGATTGCAATTGAGAACTACCCAGAGGGACTACCCAAACGTATGTATCGTGACCCCAACAAGCTGTATGTCTTCTGGAAGGTCGATGATTTGACCGACGATCAGTCCAAGTCCGACAACACACTTGGTTCAGTCCGGGCACGGGCCAAAGCTATCATCATGGATAGATGTGGACTCCATCGTTTTGTTGATGAAGTTAGAATCATTATTGGCCCCAAGTTCGATATGTTGATCAAGCTGGACAATGATCGTGATGACTTGACTTTTATAGAAGAGCTTGTTGAGCACGAAGTTGGAAACTCCCTCATAAAGTCCAAGAACCTGATGTGCATTTCATTACCAGTACAAGCCAAAGATCGTAGATTCATCCTGGATTCTGGCAGCGGACACGATCTGATTTCTGCAAGGAAAGCCGAAAGGATGAGCCTGAAGCAACGAACTTGTGATCCTATCATGTTCCACACCGCCAACGGTTCAACTGCTACTCAAACGGAAGCGGAGATTGACCTGGGAACCTTTGATGTGACCTCTCATGCTTATGTACTGGACGACACTCCGTCCGTGATGTCTCTTGGGAAACGATGCATGGAAGAAGGATACTCCTTTGTATGGCCATCTGGTCAAATGCCTTTCATGATTACGAAGAATGGAGAACGCATCGATCTGACAATCCATGACAACATCCCCTACGTTGATCTTGGAACATACGAATGCACTCCTCATGAATGCCATCATGCATCAAAGATCCATGACCTATTGACACATCCTCAAGTCGGATTCAATGATTTAAACGACATTGATGATGTTGGTCAACCCTGACGAAGAGTACATCTCGATGGAGAAAGTGGCCTTGAGACATCGACTGAGGATCACAACTGTTCCCGATACGTCAAGAAGCTCAAGGTGAAGAAGAAGAGAAGAGCAATGAACCGACAGAAACATTTGGCAACTCCTGGAGAAGAGGAAGAAGAACCACCTGAGAGCGGCGAGTACAACCCCGGAACTCCGCTTGATGATCCTCCTGGGGACGAGACTGACTTCGAGGATGATGGTCACGGCGCTCCTGAAGACGCCGCTGAAGGTGATGAAGATGATATTGAGATCGATGTCGTCGAGGGTGAGTCCAGGGTAGCCAAAAGAGGAACACTCAAGAGAGAAGCCAATAGCTTGAATCACAAGCTGACCCACAGGTACAAGAATCCATATTGCGATTCATGCATTCGAGCAAAGATGAAGCACTTCAAGACTCGTCGTGGTGCATACAAAAGGGAACTCAAGAAGTTTGGCGACCTCATTACCTTTGATGCAGTGGACACATCCAAAGTCCATGATGACGTGTTGGTCCTCGAGAAGGAAGTGTTGGTTGTCAGAGACTGTTTTACAGGAATCATTGGTGCTTATCCATCTGATCGAATGACCAAAGACGATGTAGTCAGAGCAGTGAAACAGTTCATCGGCGCAAAGAAGGTTAGACAGGCCTACTCTGATCATGCTCCTCAATTCATTGAAGCTATGAACGAGATGAAGATCCCAATTGATCATTCGTTGCCTGGGAGACCTCAAACCAATTCAATCGCCGAGAGGACGAACCAATTTATTCTCACAGCTACTTCTACATGTCTTTTGGAAGCTGGATTACCACCTTGTTTCTGGAGAACGGCAATCCTTTGTGTATGTCATCTACTCAATGTAGAGCCCAACGATGATGAATTGAGCGCTTGGTGCAAACTCCATGGATCTGAATTTGCTGGCAAACTCATTCCCTATGGTGCTCGTGTGAACTACAAGCCTCCGAAGACCAGAGAAGCGGGACAACTCCATAAGTTTGGAACTGATTCTATCCCAGGAGTGTTTGCTGGTTATCACATTGGTCCAGGCATGCATTGGTCAAGACAATATAAAGTATGGCCTCTGAGTGAATTCGTACATCAGAATCTTGGTGACGATGCTAGCAAACCTGAACACCGTCTTCTCAAACCTCATTTGACTGAAAAGGTCGAGATGGTCACTCCACTGACATTTCCATGCCAGCAAGAATATGAGAGGGTGAACACCACATTAGAGGGAATGAAAGAGAGAGAAATCCTCGACGGCGATCCCTCCAAAATGCCTCATGGAGATGACGAAGAACATGACCAAGATGAGGATGATGATGAGCTTGATGACGGAGACGACGGTGGACCTGGACCAAGTGGTGGAAAAGTTTCAAAGAAGCCTCTTGACAACTCCGAGGATATCTTCGACAAAGACAAAGATCCAGAAGAGATGACTCTCCAGGAATTGATCGACGCCCAACCAGACCATTGGAAGAAGGGCAAAGCTGGAGATGGGAAGATATACCTCAATGACGATGGTGAGAAGGTCAAGTAATGTCAAGGGTTACCCATACAAGATTGGAGATGACGGTAGACGAATGTTCAGAACGTCACTGCGTCCCAAAGGGACCTATTCTCCTGAAGAATGGCGCAAACTCTCTCAGTCTGACCGGAATACCATCCTCAAAGCCGAGAAGAAGAAGTTGGAGAAGAAGGAGGCCGATGACAAAGCCAAAAGATTGGTCGAAGAAAAGAAGAAGAAGGCGACGAAGAAGGAGAAGAAAGATTCAAAGAAAGACAAAGACGAGCCAAAGTCCAAGGACGATGAAGGTGGTGATGAAAGTAAGAAGGATGACTCTCATTCAAAGTCAAAGAAATCCGATGCAGGTGTTGGTGAAGTTGTGAAGAACAAAGTTACCTTACCTATCACATGTACAAGTACGTATCTTGATTTGTACGACATAGTCGATGACGACGATGTACATGGAAGACGATACATTGATTGTCGAAAAGTGAAGAGGAATGCTGATGCTAGTCCATGTTCCGATGCTTCTACTGACGTCCCGGACGACGAGGAATATCTCACTGAATGGGATGAATGGTCGGAGATCGAGAAAGGACGTGGCCCAAAAGCATCGTGGAGTGGTGAAGTTTGGAGCACATTGTCAGGTGAGATTTCGAGGTTTTCCATGGCTACGCCAGGAGAGTCGACAATGATCAAAAATGGCAAATGTGTCAACGTCAAGAACGTGAAGAACATAGCCACTGATGATGATGAATACATCCCTTTCCCAACTATGCCGTGTACTTCTGCATCAAATCAAAGTCACCGAACCAAGATTCCATCAGGAGGTCTTGGAAGCAAACTTTTCAACGCGATGGTTTCACGACCTGTGGGCAGAGCCGAGATTGAGTCTAACCCAAAGGCCAAAGAGGCAATGCTCAAGGAGTGGAAAGGCCTTCGTGATCAAGAAGTATTCGACTTTACAATGGTTCGTGAATACGACGATGTTGTTGCAGAGGCCAAGAAGAACAAAAAGGAAGTACATATGGCCAGGGTCCATGGCATATGCGTGGAAAAGAATTACCAGCTGTCAGAAGACAATCCTGGACGAAAATTCAAGGGAAGAGGCGTTCTGCTAGGAAATCAGGTGAAGAATCAGCATTGGGAGGCAGCATTCTTCCAAGACTTGGGAAATTCCCCTGCTTCCTTCGAAGCCTCACGATGGGCAGATTTTTACGGATGTCTTCCTGGGCACTCCGTCAAGTTGGCAGATGCGATTCAGGCTTACATCCAGGCTAAGTTGAAGGGACCTTTGTGTTGGGTGGAGTTACCCACTGATGCATGGCCTCCGGAGATACAGTATTGGAAGTTCCGTCGCCCTGTCGTAAGACTCGACAAAGCCCTGTATGGACACCCTGATTCAGGCACGATGTGGGAACAACATTGTGACAAGAAAGTTCAAGAAATTGGTTTTAAGCCCATTGGAGAGGAATGGCCTTCAATGTATTTTCATGATGAGCTCAAATTGCTGTTGGTAATCTATGTGGATGACCTTAAGCTTGCTGGGCCCTCCGAAAATCTGGCCAAAGGTTGGGAAATGCTGCGCACTGTTCTGCGCATTGAACCCGAAACCGACTTGGGACTTTACTTAGGATGTGTTTTATCCCAAGGTGAGACCCAATTGCATAATGGTAAGAAAGTCAAGACCATAACTTATAACATGGAAGGATTGTTAAAGTTATCGGTGGAAAAGTATCTTGACATCATTGGTAAGGACACAAAATTGGAAGTAAGCAACAAGTCCAAGGTAAGTTCACAAGATTCCCACTTGCTGGTGGAAGTAAGCGACAAGGGTGTGTTAGTCATTCAACCCCCGAAGCTGAAATTGTGGCTGCAGATACTGCACTTAGGACTAGGAATCCCCGCACTAAGTCTGTGGAAAGTCTTAGCCAAAGTTTTTCCTCAACTCCTGTTTCATGACGATAATCAAGGTATGATTGGTGTTGTCAGATCAGGACGGAATCCAGCCATGCGTCATTTGGAGCGCACACATGGCATTTCCATTGCCTCCATGCATGAACATTTCCAAAAGGATCATTTTGTATTGATCTATGAAATTACAGCCAAAATGGCAGCCGATATCCATACTAAAGGGTTCAAGAATCCCATGGCATGGAAGAAAGCTTGTATGCTAATCAATTTGTTGGAGCCTCAGGACTTGCAGAGCAAAGAAGTATTAGACATGTTGCAGCCTAGCACCGATGTCGATATGACTACTCGCCAAGTTTTCCAATCCAAAACTGAGGACATCCCAAACTTCCCATACACGGAAACCCCTATTTTGCCAAAAGAAGTGTATAGGAAGGGTTTGACTAGTAAAGAGAAGCTACAATACTTGCCAGGTATGGATCCCATTTTTGTCGTCAAGCAACCGGTGTTTTACCGTCCCAAGCCACCCGGCTTGATTGTGCCGCCAGATGTATTAAGATCCACATGGGTTCTTCTAAATGGTGCGTGGACAAAGGTCGAACACCGTGCATCTCCACCAGAGCAGGCTATCAGATTTGATAAGTGGGTTGAACGAGCGTGTTTTCAGTACCATTCGCCCAACAAGCAGCCGTTGATCCCGGACACTGTTTCACAATCCGTTTCAACGACTTCAACCCACCGGGTGATGTCGTCAAAGCACGTGCATGCCCCGCCTGCCCACTCGAGCTCACTACGTGACTCGTGTGCGTCAAAACCACATGACCGTGTACAGCATCTGACCGATTCACCAATGCTGATGTTCTCGGTTGATGCCTTGTTTTTAGATGCACAGACATCACCGTCTCAACACCCGAAATCCATTCACCAGTGCCTTCAGCCAGCCACACGTGTGATCAATACGCTTATGCGCCTTGTTCATGGGGGGAGTGAGGGTGAAGGATGGCATTCGCACAGTGAAAAGGGGCACCCACAGTCCACTCAACACCTGGCCTATGTCATATGCATCCGGAATTGGACATCAATGATAACATTCCGTTTGTAAAATCCACCCGAAAATCCCAAGTGTTAGGTAAGAAAAATGAAGATCATTGGCAGTGGGATGGGAAAGAGACATTGATCCGAATTCACAAAACGCCAAGAAGGCAAAACTTTGTACCACAGGATTGCGAAGACTGTCCTTGTGACCCTAGGATCATATGTGATGAGAGGGAAACCGAACAAAAGTTCAAAACCAATACTCGAGTGATCAAAGACATATGGAGATTCAAGGGCGACAATCATGAATCAACCAACAAGTTGAATGAATTTTGGACTGGAAAATCGACATTTAAGGTGCTCGCCAATGCTGAAGTGATCGATGGAGGTAAGAACTGTAAGGTGAGTCAGGGAGTAATCACGCTATGCACCAATTGCAATGACGTGAAAACTATTCCCATCACTGATGTTTTTGTCCCCTATCAATATCACATTGAAGTAGGCAAACATGAGGTTGACCATCCCAAAGTGTCGGTAATCCTTTGGAGAGAAAAGAAAAACAGAACTTTGGAATTTCAATTTTCCAAATCACCTTGTGACTTGTTGACATCAAAGTATGCGAAGTTTTCCCTTGCAATCAATTTGATCGAAGTTCCTCAAGCAGTCCCATGCTTCGTCTTGTTATGTTCGGAAGAGAGAAACTGGTTTACGTTCTTGCAGAACAAAATGAAGGACGAAATGAAGTTTCATGTCGTGCCAATCACTGAAGATGACGACATGCTCTCTCCGTACGGAATCAGTAAAGCAAGGCGATGCCTTCGGACCAAACTTGATTCAGTGTTCTTTGCAGGTCCATGTACAGGAGGTTCACCATGGAACCGAATCAACCGATGGGTAAGCGAAGCAACGACACAACTCATCGAAGCAAAGAAGCAGATCTTCTGGGCGATGTGGGAAGTGTTTGCATCAGTGCTAAGTGAACTTATCAACATGGGATCACCAGCCTTGCTTGAGTTGCCTAGAGGTTGTGATTATTGGAAGGACCGTAGAATGACTGACCTTGCGGAAGGAACCGTATCTCATGAGCACAAGTTTGATGGATGCATGTAGGGCTTGAAATCACAATTCCAAGAGACTCCCAAACCAATCAAGAAACCATGGAAGATTGTCACATGGGGGGTGTCTTTTCCAAAGCTTCATAGGAGATGTGATCGCCGTCATGACCACGCTGAGTGTGCCGGTAGGGAAACTCGCATTACTCAAGTTTACACTAAGTGGATAGCCAAGATAATCATGAATGGAATTAATGATCATGTAATCAGGAATAGTCCATTTGTGAACGTCAGAGTGATGAAACGTTGGAAGCCGCTTGCATGTGATGAACAACTGAAAGCTGAAATGTCTCGTGATTCCGAGAATGTCCGCAGTCACCCAATCAAGTCGGTGGCAACATCCGTTTGTGCTATTCGAGAGCTCGACGCCATTGACCTTTCGTTCGAGCGATCGCTACTGCACTGGTGCTTTTCGAGATTGACATCAACTTCGGTTCATTCTTCGTGGCACTTTTCATTTTCGTGTCAACCGCGTTCTGAATTCGACTCCGACTGGTTGTTACGAGACCTACGGTTCGTACAACTATTTCCGCTGTTCGAACAGTTGTCACGAGACCTACGGTCCGTGCGACTTTATTCTGTACAAAGCGTGATGGCCGAAACCCATGATCTGAACTCAGTAGGACAATTCGCTGGAAGTCGAATCACCGTTGCATTACGAGTGCTGAAGGGATTGTCCGAAGGAACCATTGCAGCCAAGACTCCATCACCATTCCGAGACACCCGAGGTTCGAATCTTCGACTGATCTCAGATGAGGACACAGCCAACCAGTGGATTAGGTTTGGTATGCCGCCTGCAGTTGTCTACTCAGCATACTTCGCGAACTCCAGACACACCAGTGAAGCCACTGCACAAGCCCTGGAGGTAGCATACAAGTTGTTGCAGAGAGCGCAGGACATCGAGAAGGGGTGTTCAGGATGGGAGTTTTTGTCAAAAGGGTCGAGATTCGTGAAGGTCTTTGCTAGCAGGTGCCCATATGATGATGCAACTGTGGGACACTTCATGGACAAGGAGATCTATGACAGACTTGATGAGCTCTGGATCGTATTGACCAAAGGACATTTTCCCGAACCTTTTGATGATCAAGCCACGGCAGCAGAATCTGAGGCAAAGATCCGAAGCATGAAACAACTTTATCGAGGAACACCATCATTCAACACAGATCCGAGTGCCACATCATGGTTAGCTGTGACAAGGACCGCCGAGTACTTCAAGGTCATGGACGAGTTGACCAAGGTGAATCCGAAGTCTCCATCTGCTAGCTATTTGGAGGCAATGAAGAACATGATTGAAATCCAGATGAGGCACCTAGGACATGCATTGAGGTATCACAATGAGCAGAACCCATCAGACAAGATCATCTTGCAGGATGTGATGAAGGATGTGGTTGCTTTCGAAACCAACCAACCGAAAGGAAGGAGTGCAGCCCAGAACCATTTCTTGTGTTTGTTAGCCCTCGGCACGACCCTTGAAAGACACAAGACCAGCGCTCGAGGAGATGGAAACTTGCCGAGAGTTGCAGAGCTGTCCGAGATTCAATTTTCGATTCTCAAAGTCTTTGACATTCCTCAGGGGATCCTGATTGGGCATGGATACAATGTCTCAATTGCCGATGAAGGAGCCAGATATACTGAGAAGGAAAGACGTCATGCCTGCCACAGCTCTCTCAAAGATTTCACCACCGTGATGACCGAGACTCAAGCTGGTACAGCCGGAGGCATGCACAATTTCGACAACTGGGATGTTCCCCTGACCTTCAATGACGGACGACGACCGTACGAAGTTGACCTATGGAACAATGAGGAACCTTCATGGGTGAATGATGACACATCAACTGGACCCAGCGCCCAGAGTACATCCGCTCCTACGGAGGGATCACAACCAAAGGCATCGCAACAATCACAAAGTTCGAACATTCAACCGAAGAAGATGCCAAGATCATCAACTGGCGGAGCCTCATCTTCGTCAACCCATGCAGCTTTCCGATCTGGACCTGGGCAACATCTCAAGGTCGTACTGAACCAGAAAGAGATGAGAATTGGATTCCAACTGAAGACTGGATGAAGAGGAAGAAACCTTCAACCGTGGAAGTGCGTCTCCATGCTGCCGAGGACTATGCTCGTGAGGAACAGCGAATTGCATTCCTGCGATCCGGCAAGGATTTTGTGCTCTCCATCGTAGAAGGTCCTCATACTACTCACAAGTATGGATCCAATTTGATCTGGAAGCAGTATTTGAGAAGATTGACATTTCATGCTGCCCTGTCCTTCAACATGCTGACAGAAGGTCAACTTGATTCCCACATGATCAATGAGAATGACTACGAATGGCTGAAGCTCTATCACTACATCATCACGACCACAGAGTTTGTCAGGTGCAAAGGATATCCTGTGACGGAGGTCCTAGCTATGTTGACACTGGGCATTGAAGATACGGTGGAGGGCGAGATTCGAGCCAAGCTCAAGAAGTTGGGAAACAAGATTGGACAGTTCATCATCGGGGAACCTTGGTTAGACAAATGGGATGAATTGGGAGGACAGGTGAGAAACAACAAAGCTCTCATCCTGACGGATTTGACTTACCAAACGAGATCTAGCTCAAGAGTCGTCAATGACATCGAGGCTGGGCTCGACAACATGGGTCTTTCATCCATCAAGGTGTACCAACTTCCCTATGAATCTCTGGAGAAACCCGAGGATTTCTTGAAACTGGCAACGAATGCATTGACTTTCCTACGAACCAACGCCAACGCGTTCTCAAGGGCCACTGTTCATATTTGGATCTCTTTCGCAGCACTTTTCAGAGGACAAACTCGCATACTGATGCCAAGTGCAGACTTCATCGCCAAATTGGCGGAGATCATTACTGAGATCAGCCAAGCAGCACATCTTCCAATTTTCGTCAACATTCTGAGAGATGCCCGGTTCCTTGGGTCCCAATCTTCGATTGTATCCATGGCCGAGGAGCTTGCAAGAATCTTGAAGGAAAAGGGCATTATTAACTCCACCAATGAAAGATTCTGGAAACAGATATATGCTTGTGGACGTGAGCCTTTTTATTGGAAAGAAGGTGAAGGCAAAGAAGTCATTTGGGCTATGCTTGAAAAGTCACTGATGCGACAGAAGGTCTTCTTACATTGTGCAATGGATCATGATACAGTCCATGACCTGAATGAAGAATGCGTCCATGTGAAGAACACCGGATTTGACATTGAAACCATCAAACGATGCACAGAACACCCACGAATTATTCCCAGCATTCGTGCTGGAGAGAGGTTACAGATGCTCAAGCTGGATCAGCAAACATCATTGGAGGAATGAAGCACATGAAGGATGCAGTCCAGAGGTGAGCATGGTCAGACATCCGACGAGGAGTATTCACCCCGGAGCCCCTGACAGATGTGGATGAGCATTGGGTCGAGGTAACCAAAGATTCCGAACTGATGTGCGAAGTGCGCAAAGGATTTCACAAAAATGATTCGAGATTGAACACCTGCACTGAGAACCGCACAAGATGTCTGAATTGCGCAAGCAACTGGACGAGAGCGGCAGTCTACGGTACTGAAGAAATTGGGATGGATGAATTTTCACAGGATGCAAGAGTAGCTGCAAGATTGCTCAACATCTACAATGAGTGCGTTGACTGGAGAGAAATGGAAGCCGAGAAGGACCTCCGTGGATTCCTGGTCACTGCGACACTTGCAATGCTTTCAGGTTACAAGACGACAAGCGATGTACTCAAACAGGTGTCACATCGAGGTGCTATCCGAATGCCCGCCTACATGGTGAAAGGGAAATGCAGACGAGACCTGTTACCCCAATTCACTGTACAACGTGAAACTCGAACAGAGGATTGCGGGGGCGGAATGCACCGAATGCGATGGTTTTACAGACTGCTTTGGGATGGTGGAAACGTCGCTTATCATGACTACATGAAGACAGTGCTGACCAAGGAGGAGATCGCATCAATGCTCAATCCAACCGCAACAGCTGAATATGTCGGCGACATTTTCGAATTCTGGCTTGGAATGCTTGACCTGGGTATCCAATTCCCTACTATGTTCGCTGGATGGGGGGCAAACCTTGACAGTTGCCTCGCAGGACTGGAAGAGTCATTTTGGCTATTCAGCAGTTCATGTCGACCTACCGACACTATCAACACAAAGAGAAACCGATCCAGGAAAGCATACATTCCGCCGGTCGAGAACAACATGGTGATTACAATCTTGAGAGAAGCGGGAATCTTCGAACTACTCATGCAGAAGAAGATCACCAGAATGCCGGTGCTCCCGGAAGCCAACTACGACGACCATCCTGAAATGATTGAGGTCTCTTCAAGCGATGAGGAGGAAGATGAAGTTGGCGAACCTGAAGACGAGACCACGACGCCTACGGCGCGGGGCACTCGAACAGAACAAACTTCAGGAGAAACCGATGCCGGAGCCGGTGACATCGAGATTGAGGAGGAGGAAGATGACATGGGGGGCCAGCCTTCGGAGGCGAAGAAGCGCCGAACTGAGGTGCGGGACATCCGTGATCGATTTGAGAAGCTGATTGCAGATGCATCGAGTGTTCAGTATTGTCTCATTTGTGGTGGAATGCATGACATTGATGAATGTACCACACCAGATGACGAGAAAATGAGGGACACCCTATGGCGCATGAGGTTGATCATGGATCAGAAGTCCAAATCCCCATCATCTTCGGAAAGATCCAATGCCGCGACAAGAGGCAGAAAAGACAAGCTCCCGAAGAACGTCATGCCAAGAGGAAAACGTTGGGGAAGAACCAGATTCACTGAGAAAGAAGAAGTGACCAAATGCTTCTACAGTCAGTCAGCCTTTATGTACGACATTGGTGATCGTGAAGAAGGAGGACAGTACTTAGTGAATGGCGTCGAAGTCAACCCAATTAGCCGAGGTGTGAAGAATCGTCACGAGCTTGATGTGCTGATTGAACGTGCGGCTGAGGAATCCCCGCCTGTTTTGCCGACCATTGAGGAGCTGAACGCTTGGAACCCCATTGATCATGATGAATATGTGAAATGGCTTACTGAAGAAAGAAAACAACGTGGAGACAACTGGAACTTCAAGTACATCCAACCATTCACACATGGCCACAACATTGGTACACTTCAACTTGCTCGCATCAATGGAGAAGAATATCTTGGATTTGGATGGAGTAAGGTGCATCGATATGGCGAGAATGAATGGATGGGCAACAATTGGGAAAATCCGCAATGGATAGTCGAATTGTCGAAAA
>CAMXCT020003348.1:0-68191 GCA_947184155.2 Cladocopium goreaui
TGTATGTATGCATGCGTGCATGCATGCATGCATGCACATGCATGCATGCATGTATGTATGTATGTATGTATATTTCCTAAAATGGTGGCACCCCAAATGATCCATTTTAGTTTTCTAAATTTTATGAAATAAACCATCCAGCTATTGAGGTATCCACATGAATGGAAACCCGATAGATAGTAGATGCTTTGGGTTCGGTGGATCTCCCATGATATAAACCCGTTCAATCCCGTTGATATTCATGCTATCTCCATGTCCTTCTGAGGTGTCCTGCTGATGTGGGTCTTCTCCATAGACTAGCGCAATGCGGAGCTTTGGGGGATTTAAACCATTCAAAACTGCGGAATTCACAAGATTTAAGCATCAACTATGGGATATATATGTTATACATATGACATGATTTAACCATACAAGATGTAGTATGTAAGAATATTGAAGTGATTTCAGCCACAATGGGCATTTGAACACAATTTTGAACACCACATTAATTAGAATAACTTTGATGCATTATAAGCCAAGGTTCACTGAGGCAATTTTGATCAAGATTTACGATTCTGATGCAAACTTGGGATCCAACCTGTTCGGGGCTTTCTGTGATTTCTTTGCCCTAAAGTGCATCCCGAGGCAGGAAGGAAGCAAACTCAGCTGAATGATAATGAATAAGTCTCCAAATCAATTTCTCAACATATGTCAACACACGCCAATGCGAGGAGAATCCGCTTGGATTCAAAGAAATCTTGGCTCCTGCGCTGGGCCTGCGTCAGCCCAAAGTCACAAAGCTTGGCGTTGAGCTCATAATCCATGATGACCTCCAACAGGGTCCAACCATTTTTTGGGATGGCCCCCCAAAAGAATACAGTAGCACATTGAATAGGAAAACATGGAAAAACCATGATTTATATGATCTTCTCAGCCCGATTTTGAGGGAAGCCTTTTCTTAGACAAACCCACATGTGCCATGACATCATGATCGTGGGAGACGAGCTGAGCTGTGATAATCTCGTAGCTCAACCTTCAAACGACCATGGCGCTTGCAGTCCACCGAATGGATTAGTTCCGATAGAATAAGTTAAATAAATATGAATACCCTCTGGTTATTTAACATAGCCATGGAAAATGGCCCATTTATAGATGATTTTCCCATTCAAACCTCCATTTATAAGGGTTTTCCAGATGGTATGTGAGTCATAACCCTAAATGGTAAATCAGATTTCGTGATTTCACAGCCATGGCCAGCCCTGAGAATCCCAGCGTTCATACTCTTTAGGTCACGGTGGACAAAGGGAGGAGTCTTGCTGTGAAGGAAAGTCACCTGAGCCGTGGCTGCATCCCTACTCGGCTGACGCCTATCATCCTTATGAGATGTCTTCACATATGCCTGCAGAGCTATACGGAAATATAGATATACATCTCGTACCTGCATATCCTACATTTTGCCCGGCAAAAAAAGAGTATATACCACACACACACATATATATATATATGTATATATATATATATGTATATCATCATCATCATCATCATGATGTGCATATATATATATATATATATTGCAAGGTATACACTGCACGACTATCTGCATCACGATGCGCGTCTATTCCTTCCAATTTTCCCATTGAGCCAAGGCACGCCCTCTGAGACCTGGCGCTTTGAACGCGGATGACTGCTGGAGAACTCACCCAAGAATCCGTGGAGAATGGGCGGAATGGATGGATTGAACTGAAATGGACTTAACAACATTATCGAAGCAAGTTTAGAAGTCAAACTTCCGACAATATGGACAAATGAAAAGCAGAGCAGGGAAGAGGCAGAGAGAAGAGAAAGATTAGAAGAAAGAAGAGTAAGAAGAAAGAAGATGCAGATGCGTGAAAAGGTAGGAAAGTCGCGAAACACTGTGTTTTTCAAAAGTAGGCTCGCTAAAGCGGCGGGTGCGGAGCCAGCTGGCCAGATGAGAGATGAACAATTGCACGTCGTTGTGGCGCGAAGCACATTGCCAAGTCAAAATGTACAAAACAAACCAGGTGCGGACCACTTTTGGCAGTTGAGATGTAGAAAAAGTGCACACCGTTGTGGCGCGAAGCACATTTCGAAGTCAAAATGTACAAAACACACCAGCTCCGGACCACTTTTGGCAGTTGAGATGTCGAAAAAGTGCACGCCGTTGTGGCACGAAGCACATTTCGAAGTCAAAATGTACAAAACACACCATTCTCGGACCACTTTTGGAAGTTGAGATGTCGAAAAAGTGCACGCCGTTGTGGCGCGAAGCACATTTCGAAGTCAAAATGTACAAACCACACCAGCTCCGGACCACTTTTGGAGGTTGAGATGTCGAAAAAGTGCACGCCGTTGTGGCGCGAAGCACATGTCGAAGTCAAAATGTTAAAAACACTAAAGGTTCGGACCACTTTTAGAGGTTCAGATGTCGAAAAAGTGCACGCCATTGTGGCGCGGAGCACATTTCGAAGTCAAAATGTTAAAAACACTAGGGGTTCGGACCACTTTTGGCGGTTCAGATGTCGCTTCGCTTCGCTTCACTAGATTACACTACATTACACTACACTACACTCCACTACACTACAACTACAACTACACAACTACACTCCACTACACTCCACTACACTCCACTACACTCCACTACACTAAATTACACTACACTACTTTACCTACACACCTCCACTACACTACTTACACTACCACTACCTTCCACTACACTTCACTACCCTTCCACTACACTAAATTACACTACAGTACATTACACTACACTCCACTACACTCCACTACACTATCCTCCACTACACTTCACTACCTTACACTACACTACACTCCATCACACTACAACTACAACTACAACTACAACTACACAACTACACTCCACTACACTAAATTGCACTCCACTACACTAAAGTACACTGCACTCCACTACGCTAAATTACACTACACTACATTACACTACACTCCACTACACTACATTACACTACACTACACTACCTTCCACTACACTTCACTACCCTCCACTACACTACACTCCACTACACTACAACTACACAACTACACTCCACTACACTCCACTACACTAAATTACACTACACTACACTACATTACACTACACTCCACTACACTACATTACACTACACTGCACTACCTTCCACTACACTAAACTACATTACACTACACTCCACTACACTACAACTACACACAACCACGCTACATTCACTACACTACATTACACTCATGACACTGCCACCACAGATAGACAGTAGACAGTAGATAGATGACCAGATAACAGGTAGCACTAGCCAGGAAGTGGGAGAGAGAGAGAGAGATAGATAGATAGATAGATCGTAGATCAACAATACGACAGACGCGATAATAGACGAATTTAGATAGATGATAAATACATACTATAATAGGTAGGTAGGTAGATAGTCAAGAAAGAGAGAGAAAGAGAGGAGACCTCAACCACCTTTCAGTCCATCAGTGGCTTCGCTCTGCCATCCCTGATTCACAACAACCAATCTCTCCTATAGGTTTCCTATTTTTGAAACTTCCGCCACCGCCTTGTGCGGTGCTACTTGTATTAAACTTATTAAAAAAGAGTGGAACTATGTTTTCATTTCAGTTGATTTGAATGGATTTCAACCACAGTATCTGCATGAACCACAAGAAAATTGTTTTTCTTTAGTTGCTGTGAGGAAAACTTGGCAGCGGGAAACTGCAGGTCAAGCAGGTCGAGGAAACACCCTCAACTCAATGATTTCCTACACATGCCAAGAGTCACCATTTCATCCCCTTTCAATCGATGCTTGTGGCCAGTGCGCCAGTGGCCTGCTTGGCGATGTGGTGACGCCTCTCGTGTTCGATCTTCAACCTTGAGGCGGGAGATTGATGTATCCCCCATTTTCGGAGAAAGAAAAAAACAAATGGGTCTGGTCTGGTTTCCAATGGGCCAAGCCTTGCCATTTTTCTCCGGATGCAGCCGCCTTTTTTATTCGGCTGGGAACAGCTTCGGTCGAATCTTTACACGGGAAAGCGCAAAATGTGATGCATTTGTGAAGGCCACCAATGTCACCAATGAAGGATTTGAGCCAACTCTTGGTGTCATTTTAAAGTTGTATTGCAACGATTCTCACCATTTCACACCTGACAGGGAAAGAAAGGACCTTTCTTCATGTCAAAATTATGCGAAAACCCCTGGCCGTCTCCTGGTACCTTGGTGGATCGTTTCTGCTTTGTCCCTGTCAGAGGGCTGTTTTCTGTTGATGTCTCAAGAAACAGGGTGCCTTTGAGCACTCTTCAATGTCTAGCTGTTTAGCCCACTTGGATGTCCACCATGATTTAAATATTATATCTGCAACACGTGCAGTCATCCTGCCACTCTCAGCCAGCCCCTGGGCCATAAAGACCCAACAAGACAACACCGGCAACGAGTGTGAGGGCTCCTGCGAGCACGAATGATCACTGGAGGTGTAGCGAGGCGACAGATTGGACCCAGGGACACTCCCGTAACCTGCATTGGACCGCTCCCGCTCCTCCCCAGAAGACGCCGATGGAGTTGCCAGTGATCTCTTTGAACACATAGATGCCCCACAAGCCACCAAAGAACAAGGCACACTGGAGGATGGGATAAGCCACCCCGTAGGGCAGCGAAAAGGGTGGGCTTTGAGCTATGACTGAGCAAACATTACCTGTGGCACGGGTGGTGGTTCTGCTGACTTCGCAGCTTGGCACCATCTGCAGAACACGATGCACATATCCTGCAGTAGTTATATTACATCATTACATTGGCAATTCAAACAACATACAATCATGAATGAAAACATAAATTTGAGTTTCCTTCTCTCTCTCTCTCTATATAGTTTAACCCCTTATAATGACAAACATTACGCCGAGATTGTCTCCAAGGTGCCAGCGTTCCAGAGCAAGCCGCTGGCCAAGCCCGCACCGATCTGGTCCAAACTGAGCTGAGGGAAACCGGGCTCCTTCTGGATCCCCTTCCAATACCTCGACCAAGTCGCGGGTTTACTGTTGAATGGGACTCCACAATGGGATTTATAAAGGGGTTTCAAGTCGTTTAATGTAGTTTACTGAGGTTTAGTGGGATTTTATGTGGTCTATATAATGTTTTTTTTTGGTGGTTACATGGAATAGTATTGGAGGTTAACCTGTTTATAACATTTTATAACATTTTATAACCAATATGATGTGTGGGTATGCATGAACATGGGACTAAGTGGAGTTTCATGGGATTCTTATTGGGATAACCCTCAGATGATGATCCGTTGGAGTGGGGATAACGGTAGCCAGGAAGCTGCCAACTGCCAAGCTATGCAGTTTTGATGGTTGCAAAAGTGATGGTTGCTTGGAAAAAATATGGTAGCCCGAAATTTGATGCCTATATATATATATAGTATAATATATATATAGTAATATATATATAGTAATATATATATATATCTACAAATAACGCCTAATCACCGGTGTTCCTATCAAAATGGTTGTTTTGAGGTACCCCAACATCAGTGTGTTTTGGTTAGACAATTGATCGTGATAACTGATGCCTGGCTCAGCTTTCAATCTCAAATCCAGGGAGGTACAGTGCTTCTTTGCCGCCTTAACCCACAACGAAGTGATTTCAAGACAAAATGATGCAACCTGTACATGTCTTGGCCGACTTGCGTTGTGAGGATACGATGTACCCTCCGTGTAATTGAGTGTACCAAAAATATCCAACAAACCAAACTAAACCCACCGGGATAATCTGATAGCTGTTCTACTAGTTCTCCCTGCGGCAACTGGCCATTCAGCATCCTTGTCTTGCGCCCAAGGTGCGCAAAAGTGACCATAACGCCAGCTATCAAAGCTCCAAAGCCGAAGGATGGAATGGCTGCCAGACCGGCAACATCTGGTGGAATGTACTTGAAAGGAACCTCAGTAGTTTCTGAACTTCAGGCAAAATTCACCACGTCAACTGGAAAACCGGAAAAAACCCATGCTGTTGTTTCAAAAAGCAATACGGCCCCAAGTTGGTATGAGCATCGCCGGATGCATCAAATTTGCCAGCTTAGGAGCAGGGAATGCAGAATTGAGGGTCCGATTTGTGACTGAAAAGGCATCCTTTAGGTTCTTCAACATGTTTCACACCCAACAGTAGCCATTTCGACTTGGTGCCAGAACAACGCAGTAAGCACAGCAACTTGATATATAAATATTATACCTATAATTACTCTACTTCGTGTGATCCCCACCATGACATGTCAGGACGTATATTTGGACATATATTTAGTATATTCTGACATCCTATCTGACATATATTCTGGCATATATTCTGGCATTCTATCTGGCATATATCCTGACATTCCACCTGGCGTTCTATCTGGCAGTCTATCTGGCATTCTATCTGACATTTTTTCTGACATTTCATCTGACATATATTCTGGCATTCTACCTGTCATTTATTCTGACATATATTCTGGCATTCTATCTGACATATATTCTGGCATATATTCTGGCATTCTATCTGGCATTATATCTGACATATATTTTGGCATTCTATCTGACATATATTCTGGCAAATATGTTGGCATTCTATCTGGCATTATATCTGACATATATTCTGGCATATATTCTGGCATTCTATCTGGCATTATATCTGACATATATTTTGGCATTCTATCTGACATATATTCTGGCATATATGTTGGCATTCTATCTGGCATTATATCTGACATATATTCTGACATTCTATCTGACATTCTATCTGGCAGTCTATCTGGCGGCATTCTTTCTGGCATTCTATCTGGCATTCTATCTGGCATCCTATCTGGCATTCTATCTGGCATTCTTTCTGGCATTCTTTCTGGCATTCTATCTGGCATTCTATCTGGCATCCTATCTGACATTCTATCTGGCATTCTATCTGGCATCCTATCTGACATTCTATCTGGCATTCTATCTGGCAGTCTATCTGACATTCCTACATGAGGTCCGGCAGGGAACACTTGGCATGGATACTCGCGGTTGAGGTCCGGCAGGAAACACTTGGCGCGGATGGTCGTGGTTGAGGTCCGGCAGGGAACACTGGGCGTGTATGGTCGTGGTTGAGGTCCGGCAGGGAACACTGGGCGTGGATGGTCGTGGTTGAGGTCCGGCAGGGAACACTGGGCGTGGCTGGTCGTGGTTGAGGTCCGGCAGGGAACACTGGGCGTGGATGGTCGTGGTTGAGGTCCGGCAGAGAACACTGTGGATCGCGAGTCGCAGTTGAGCAAGGACGACGAGGACGACGAGGACGACGAGGAGGAGGAGAGGAGGAGGACGAGGAGAAGGAGGAGGAGGAGAAGGAGGACGAGGAGGCAACTGACATAAAATCTAACAACCCTCACCTGGCAGGTGGGGAAAAATATATATAGGTCAAAACCCTTGTACCCTGCTGTTCACACATGTTCACACCAAAATGAAATGACTTGCAAATACATGTTCATTCCCCCAACAATCTGATATCATAGGTTGTGGCTCATCCCCAAATCATATCCATAAATCACAAGATACCACTAAGTGAATATACCATTGTGCAACATCATATATTCCCTTTATATATTAGGTGTTGATCCAACCAGCGCCGATTTTTGTTTCCACCTTGCCGGCAAGGTGCCAAAACGGATCCACCGAAGAGCCCCACCGCCAGGGCTGATGCGATTCCGGCGGTCCGATCCTCATTTTTGTTATCACATGATATGTTAATCATCAGGGGTTGGCATTGATATCATCTCATTAGGTTGTGAGGGTTGGTAAATCTCATGTTTTGACATGATTTTGGGGCATTTTGAACATCATTTGAAACAGTATCTGGTGGAGATTCAAACCAAACACAATAATTGGGTGATGTGAAAAATTAGGACATCTACGCACTCCTGGGTCACAAAAAAAATACTGGACTTTTTGGGTGTTTCCTGAATTAGGGATAACCCCAAATCATCTAACATTAGACTATGTACTGAAACAACCTTAGTGTTTTAGAGTCCCGCCGGCACTTAAGATGTCTTCATGGGAACTGTCCGCTTCGAGGATGGTCCCAATCCAAATGGTTGTAGCCTATTACAGGGTGGTGCCCCCCAGCTATAAGTTGGCGTAGAACCCCATCTAACTCGAGTTTTAACTAACCACCCTAAACCCTAGTTAGTCCAGTCAACTATGGGGCACCACCTTGTAAGTGTTTTATCCCATAGATAGTCGTAAATTAACCAGAATTCACTGGGATGTTCCCATTTTCCGACACACCCAACTATCACATCGAGTTGGTTAATTGAAGGTTACTTGTATTTTTTTGGTTGTTGTATCTCATTCCATCCCAGTGAAATCCCATAAATCGCCATAAAAATTGACTGGCAAAATCCCAGTTCCATGCGATCTATCCGTATCTATATAACTCATTTCAAGTCGGCTGGGTAAATCCCATAAAATCATCATTAAATCACCACTAGATTGGAATACAACCCCATTATACCACTAAATCCCATAGAGATCCCATTAAATCCCATGAAAATCATTAGAATCATCATGAAATCCCCTTAAAACCTACCAATAAAAACAGGGCCATTTTCCCCTGCCGGTGTTGCAGAACGAGTCTCACCGGCGCTGGCCTCAGCCTCCGCCTCCGCCTGGATGTAGTCAGAGCCCGTTGTCCCACCGCTGAGGCGCCCGGCGATGCTGTCGCAGTTCACGATGATCAAAGCACCTGGGGAACTGGCGATGACTTGCAGCCATCAACGATCTGCATGGATTAATGGATTAGGAATAAACCGTAATCATCATAGTCATCCATATGCAATACTAATGAACTAATATGAATGATTATGATGATTATATTATATAATGGATTAATGGATGATTAATGGATGAATAATATAAAAATAAATGTATTGCTTGTACGCATCAGTAGTATATCATTGAAAATATTAGGCCATTAACCATGCATACAAAACACATACAATGACAATTATCTATATATCCAATATAAACTAGTGGTATTATATGATTAATGGAAATAAGGAAACATTGTGAAATACTGGGATTTCTGGGGATTTCACCAACAACAATGGGAATAGCAGGGGATATATCATCCAGTAAATTATATGTATGACATATTGATGGATAATTCGTATATCAATGATACTATAATAACTACAACAATGGATATGACCTATATACTGTTTTCAATAAAAATTAAAGGTACTATATTATTATATAATGGATATATACAATGGATAATACATATCGATACTTTTTGGTAATTTTACATAGCTGTGGAACATCACCCATATAGTTCGATCAGGTACCTATTCAACATGGTAAATTACCATAGCTTTGGTACTTAAGTTACCAAAGGGTATTAATACATTATATAAAACTATGTTATGTTTAAAGTTTATGTTTATATTACTATAAAATATTCATACTTAATTATTAGGATTGTAGGTTATGTGATGTGTATCATATATAAAGAGATTGCCATAGATGGATGAACATTGCTACTATATAAATACATTCTAGTATTTTACTCGTATCTAATAAATAATGGCAAACGTAATTAACGATAAATTACAATAATATGCAATAATGAATGTACACGTAATATAGCAACATCCCCCCAAAGGAACAAATATAAGAAAATAGAGTCACAGAGCCAGTGAAATTCATATATGGTGCGAATGATTAGTGCAAAAAAAACAACATTGCAAATTGTAACTATATACAGTAATGGGGGTGACCAATGTATATTTTGCATTAATAAAAGAAATCTTAAATATCTTAAGCTGTGAATGGTGATTTGAATCCATGACGCATTGTAATGGCTCCATCATTTCTATGGAAAACAGCCTTCTTAATCATCCATAATGGAAAAAAACAACTATAATCAATGAGGAAAATCATTGGTGACATATACCAGGGAAGATCAACAAACATCCTCCAGTAAACACACGACTAGCTATGGAAATCCATGGGTTTTCCCTTGGAACTGATCCAGAAAGTGATTTGAATTTCCTGCGTCTGTTTAAAGGTTGCTACAATGGAATACAATCAACAACATGTGAACGGAATAGGGCACACACATGCAAACACGTGATCAAGATTGTAATAATAGTAATAAACCTCAAATTGAGAACGGTTTATTGTTGTGAATTCCCCCCCATTACTGTATTACCATTGAATAATGATTCATAGCCTTATCTCCTGTGAAAACACCAGCCATCTAACATCACCTGCCCAGACTGGGTCCAAAATGTTGGGAAAGATTCCGGCCCAACGGAGCACTTGGGCTATTTCCAGACTTGGTTGAAGGGAATGTGGAACGAAATAGAATCATTTCGGGGTAGATACTCAATGGCTTTCGGTTCTGATTGTTCCCTTAAATTCAAATCATTGATGGTGTTTCCGAATCATTAGCCCCTGAGTTACATACCTATAGATGATTTCCTGTCTTTCCATTTAAATGACTGCTGTATCACCATTTGGACACTGTTAAATCGTAATGAAAAACTTGAGATCAATTTCAATCGTCCCAAGAACTGCCATTAAATCCCAACAATCACCAGTGAATCACCATTCAATGCCACTCAATCACCATTGGACCCCATTAAATCACACTTAAATCACAAGTAAATCTCATTAAATCATCAGCAACAGTCCATTAAAGATCCAACATGATCCAACAATAGCATTCCCAGATCCCCATCTCCCCTTCTCCCAGCTTCTACCTGCCACCAGCAGCAGCACCGCCCCCACGGTGGCGGTGACATCTCCCAGCGGTGCTGCGACTTCGGCGGGACCGATGGCGCCCCAGAGGAAGGAGACCAGGATGGCTGAGCAGGACCTGGGGCCGATGGATCGACCTGGAATTTTTTCAATGATTTCATGGGGATCGAATGGGATGATGGTGAACATTCATGGATTGTCATCCGATGAAATGACACTTACATGGCATATATATATATCATTTACCCTCATTGAAAACAAATAACTAGTACTAAGATTGAGAATGCTTTTTCCAAATAAACTACATGGTATACCATAATTCGATATAATTATGTTTGGTAATATATATATATGCATGCGTGCATATCTATTGATATGTACTGTGCTTACTCTAACTAACGGTTGTGATATGTTATCGTCTTGTTTGTTTTTCTCACACGCATGGGCATGGCATTAGGATTACTGGACCCGTGATTTGTTTATGTTTTGTTTTTGCTCCAACCATCTCCAACCAATGGTTGACCACTAAAATATGTACGACCATATATATATATATATAATACATACATTTACATAGACATAGAAATCAATTACATAGACATAGAAATCAAACATGTTCAAGCGCTGGGTATCGGTTAACTGGTGGTTTGTATGAAATATCATCAGGGGACCAGTAATATCAGTAACTCAGACCACCCGAAACACCAGTTGACTGTTGGTTGATGAGTACCGTTTTGAAACAAACAAATACACCACATGTAAATTGTACATTTGGGGTTGAATGCTGAAAAAATTACGGGGCCAAAGGTTTAACCATACCCAAACATAGTTCTTTTGAGAAAATGAACGAACACTACCTATAATTTGACTTCATGAAGGAATTATAATAAATCTCATAGTGTACTAGACTTAGACCCTCAGTTGAATAGGCACATGCAATTTTTCAGCAGAAAATAGTGTTGAAGATCGAGGAATGATCGGATTGGGGGACCTAGAATTTTGGACTTGAACCTTGAACCCGTGTTTTGAAGGAACACATGCAGATCTCAGCGAGCAAAACGAAGGCAGTTTTTATTGAATTTATATATAAATATAATATGCATATTATATTCAATCAGCACCAAGGTTTTGAGCAATCAAAACAAATGAAGGTAACATCAGGTAACCAACAAAGATGTCATTTCAACCTGACGGAAAAACTTACATGAATAGTTACAAACTTGACAAAGAAAGGATGGACAGCAACCGTCCAAAGAGGGGGATTCGACCAACAGACATGTAGCTTGTCTGTCACTAGCACATATGAGATGACCAGCCCAAACTGGGATATACCAGTGGGTAAGCAAATGGCTGGAACATTGGATACTGAATATTTGTTAATGATACTGGGTTTGGAAGGAGATAAGTTCTCTATACTATAAGGCTCTTCTCCGTTGGTAATTTAAGATAGCTATAATTATAGAACATATTAGAACATCTCAATTTTAAACAGGCAAATTATCATAAATTATCTCATGTCTCTGGGCCATTTTTCCATAGCTACAAGTGAAATGTCAGGAGCCCAACGTCCATTTTTCATCGCGGTTTCGGTTTCGAGGGACCAAACTGCCTGTGCGGTCGCCAGGCCAGCTCTGGGGATCGCCACGAAACTAAAGAGCGCGGCAAAGACGAAGAGAACACCGCCCAGGACGCCGGGAAGCGTAAAGACCACATCCTGCGTATGTGAGCCCGAAAAATCGATGTGGATAAAACATATCATAAAACGGCAACATATTATAAAATACTGAAATAATTTGAAATATATATATATATAGATTGCTTGGGGGTAAAATGACAACTGGAGAACAAAACAGCACAAATAGAATTGTTTCTTGTCAATGAACTGTGGGATTCTCCTGTGCAAAATGGGTCTGTATATCTATATAGGTCATAGGTGTCTGCAAGTTTCTTTTTTCTTCCTGCCTGACACATGTTTTGGGGCTCAATGGGGCTCATGTCTTTGATCTCAGAGGTTTTCAGCAACCAATCCCAAAATGCATATACAGCTGCAAAGTAAATGACGCATCAAATCTATCGGACGGTCTTCATCAGAAAAGTCTGAGGGATTGAAGTGACCACTGGACTCCTTCTTGGATCAATGCAACATCTGGCATCTGCAGTCAGCTCACCCGCAGTGATGGCGTTTACCAGGCCCTACCAGCTCTACCAGTCGTGAAGGTATGAATGGCCCTCACCGTGGTGCAATCCAGTCCTGGTTGAACACTAATGGGATCAGCAGGGATGAGAAGAACACACCCACACAGACCAAGCAGTTGAACAGCACTGGGTCCAAGGGTGGCCCCCTGGGTATCCGCTGGCAAGCTGGAAAGGATCCATTGAAGAAGGAGGATAAGGCCGCAATGCCAAAGGCTGCGACCTGCGGCGCCCATGTGGCAGCGTAAGTGGAATGATGAACCATGATGAACCTGTGCTTAGTCAGTGCCAAAAATGCACTACAAATATGCTTCAATCAATCTAGGGAACCACACCCCAGTCATCTAGTCAATGGTTCCCACATGTCATGGCTTGATGAACTTCCTCTGACACAGAGCACTATGTGACTATGTCACTATGGCGAAAGAGCTCCCCCAACGGTTCAAAACGGCGCCTGGGTTTCAGCAGCTGACAGCGGTATACGTGCCCTGACGGATTTCCCGGTCTCTGGGAGCTGCGTCTTGGTGAAGCATAATGAACCTTTGCAGGAGAACTCCTGGCACAGAGTGAGACGCTTGGTTGTCCCAAACTGGATGAACATGTGCCACGGATCCGAACAACACCAGATCACTTAATTGCAACCATATATACATGTATATACATGTATTTAATATACTATATATGTATGCATATATATATATGCATATATATATATACATATGTAATCCTATGTATATACATATATCCAGATATGTGAGTCATTGAGAGTCATTGTGAGTCAATGTGTTGGGTGTCGTGTTCTCTTGACATTTCTGTCAAAAGAAAGTGATCCAAACTTGCATGTCATGAGCCTCATTGACCTCTAGGTTGCCTGTTTGACAAGCTCTCGCAGCTTCCCTGGGCTTGTCCCACCTGTGCTGCAGGAGGTATCGCCTTGTGTGCTTCCACAAGGCCTCTCGCGCTAGCTGTGAAGGCAGAGGAAAGGCCTGAGGCAGCGCTTGTGGGTGAATTTTCGAGCTAATGCTGCTGGGATAATCTCTGGAGCTAGAGAATGCTCAAGACCGGTCAGGAAAATTTGCACTATATGGTGCAAATCCCTTTAATTATGTTTTTGCCCCGCTAATTTACGGCCTCAATGATGTTTCATTGGGACTTGAAGGACTAGCTCCAATCCAAACGACTGAAGTGTGAACCGTATAAAATTTATTGTTGGCAAACCGTTTCAGTTGCTCAATAAAACCAAGCCAAAAGCACATTGTCTAAATCTCGACCCTCTTCCCCACGATCCCTGATTTCCCGCATTTTCTAGACCCAAGACCATCTTCCGGGTTTGGCGCAAAATAGGATAGCTCATTCCATTGAATCATCATTTTCCCTGTGCTAAGCAGCTATCAAAATCATTCAAAATCAACAGGTTCATCATATATTATAATGTTCATTCATTTCCCCTCGAAACTTGGAACATCTCTCAATAATGCCGTCTGGCTCGGTGTTAAGTTCTTTTTTTTGCGTATCATACCATCAATGATGATCACATATGATCACTATTTGGGGAGTATCATGGAGTATCATATAACTCAATAAACATCAATAAACCATGTATGGATTATCAATACATAGGTAACCATGGATTATGAATGAATACACCACGGCCACCACGGTTATCCACGGCTCCACCTGTGAAGGATGCCACGACCATGGCCAACCGACAGCCGCGACATGCCATGAGCCGCGCCCGAGGAGGTAGAACGGTTCGGCCCATCGTGGGAAGCTGCGGCAAAATTTAGCTGTTCCAACAGAAATTTATAGAAATCTGATGAAATCTGTGGACAATTTGGGCATTTTAATATATTTCTATAGTATGTAATCTATAGAGTTTCACAAAGCTGACTGGGTTCCAAGAGATTTTGGAGTTTTTTGTGAGGAATCCTCCAGTTTTATACGCCTTTGGGATCCTCAGTTTTGAACTGCTACAAGTAGTAATCATCTACAGCACCAGGCGGGGTCTTGGAATCGCATCTCGTCATTTTTGGGGATGATGCGGCCGCGGCTTGCAAAATTTACCACCCCAAACCTGGATTGTTTAGGCCTATGACTATGTGCGCCCCAATGCCTAAGTTGACACAGACGTCCAACCTGAGAATCTGAGAAGGCCCCAACTTGCGTTGATGCAAAGCCTCATACAGAGACCTGGGCGATAGTCGCGGGGCTGGCAAATTGTGGCGGGTCGAATGAAATATGTGCATCATTCCAAACATTCTCAAACAGGACTGGCATAGGATATAACAATGAAGCCACCAACAATCTTGGCCCTGCTTCAGACAATGCAAATCAAGCATGCAGCATCCGCAAACGCGTCACGATCCAGGGTTTTTACTTCCTTCCGTTCATGGTGTGAGTGTCAACTCCCGGCTTCTTGCTGCCTATTGCCCAAAAATGATTTCGAAAATGGACGGCAAAGCCCAAGAATGAAAGCCATGTGGGGTCCAGGTGCTACCCAAGTATTGAGCCTCACACAGCACAAAGCCACCTAATTCTTTGACGCAGTTCCGCTATTGAGGCCGGAACCCATTTGGCATGTACTCAGTCACCTAGGGGCACAATTTGCCATGGAACAAAATGGACGGTCAGCTCTCACTTGATCCACTTGTGGTCGAGTTGCCCGTAGTATCCTGTAGTAATCCAGGTCTTGTGGTGGGTGAAGTTGGTCAGAGTTTTCCACTGCAAATCATCTCCTCAAATGGTGGATCCCACCAGGGCCCAAGCAATCATCAGGGATGGTATCTTCAGTGCGCAACCTCTGCAGTGCAGGTTGGGGGGCAATAAACACCAGCGGGCAACGAGTTTCACCATGTTTCACCACCACCCCGTGGGCTCCATGGCACCTATGAAACTCACCAGCCGCGGGTGACGAAGAGCTTGGAGATTGCAAACCTTTGACCAGGACCACAAGTGGGACAACATCAGAACACAGGTGGTGGAGCTATTCACGAGCCATTTGGGATCATCATAACACCCTTTGGATCAAACGGTTTGACAACACCTGGGTTCACCAGGCATAGTGAGGCCCAAATTGTGGTCCCATTGTAATGTTCGGAAAGCAAAAGGATCCACCATCCCCCAATGGCTTACCATTTTTATGGGTGGTATAGATCATCAAAATATGGTTGGTTCATGATTTATGACATTGGCAATGGACAATTCCCTACTTATATATATATATATATCTTATATTTGCAGAATTCTATAGATGTTTTTTCCATCAAAGCTTCCATTAAGATAGCATTTTTCATTGCCACGCTTGATGATACCGGAGGCTATCCTTATTTGGGGAACGGCCGCGGAACGGCCGCGGAACGGCCGCGGAACGGCCGCGGAACGGCCTCTTTCTTGAACTCCTCCAGCTGTTCAGGACTCACCTGAGTCGAATCATGGAAACCAGGTGATATTAGTCCATAGTCCCAAGGATTCCGATGGGTGTATTAGTCCATAGTCCTAAGGATGCATCACCATGCATCACCTATATAAATGTAGTTCTGTAGTGGTTCGTATTCCAAAATCCCAAAGGATCCTTTTTGCGGCAATTCAGGATGCCAATGCGTTTGTAACCTAGGGGCATGCAACACACATCTTTGAAGGGTAGGGCTGCCAACCAGTGCTGGTTCCATCACAGGCACCTCAAAAATCATCAAATTCCCATAGAACTTGCCGTAACTTTCCATGACTAGCATGATTTGACTCGTTGAGATTGCCATATATACATCATATACAGGGGTTATCCAGGTTTTCCAATTTTGACAAAGAAAAAGGGACAATGAGACGATGAACATCGATGAACTAGACCAAACAAAAATGCAGCTTCCCAGGGAAATGTCAATCGAGTCCCAGGCAGAAAGCGGGTAACAACTGTAAACGCAGTAGTAAAAACATACATGTCACATGTCCACACCATATTACATATCAGCTATTGCAATCTATTGCATATACATCATATACATATTACATTAATATTTACATATCACATATTGCATCTGAAGTGTTGTGAGTATTGGCAAGAGGTCACAGAGATTTCACGGCGCTCACATGTACGTTGAAATTCCGTGGGGAGCGGGGCGAAGTCCCAAATTCCTGGCCTGTCCATCAACGAGGTGCAGCTTTTTGATGGCAACCTATCACAACACTATGCTGCGCGCCCAGCACTGGTAAATTGGCTTCCTGATCCCAAGGTTGTTCTATGTTCTGCAACTACGTACTGGTGCCATCTATGAAATCAGGTATGCGTCATATTCTGCCCAATTTGCCTGTTAATCTGTTCACCCATGGTCCCAGAATCGGGACCAGAATCAGGAAGCTCTGGGACTCTAGACATTTTATGACATTTTCCCATGAATCGCTTCCCGCATCTTCTAGAAAATAACCCATTTATAACCCATTTATATGAGGCACACTCCAAGACCCCATATTTCACTGGTGATTCTCCGCCGGACTCCGCCTCTTCTCCACGGAACGTGCCACGGTACACCGCCCCGAAGCCACCCGAGCCTAAGACCTGGCGCTAGCTCTGTGGGCCAGGCAGCAACCACCTATAACCACAGGGAATCTAGGAATTTATAGCATAGAACATAAATATATATATATATAATTATATGTGATAATATAAATCATAGATAGTTTATGTTTATAGACTTAAAAATAACATACCACTTATATCTGGGATTCTCCGCTTTCTCAGGGGAACTCCATTCTTAACTGAAGTGATTTTGATGCCTCGAAGTGCCAGGATGAGCCGAAAAATGGCTCACATCCTGCCCCTAGGCATCACTGAAATGGATTTCCAACCAGCAAAACCCCATCTCAACTGGTGAGGGAGGCATTTTCAACCAGCAAAACCGAGAATCAATCTATAAAACTATGTATGTGAACAACAAACATGTGGATCAAATTGGATCAATCAACATATTGCAAATCAACAGAACCTGCTGAATCACCAATCTATAAAATAAGTTTCTGCTGATCATTCGGATTGGAAGATTTGGAAGTAGGCAATTTGGCAAACAACCCCAGTTCTGCGTAGAAATTGGCGTTGGGTACAATTTGGACGAACTTTCGGCACCAAAAACTCTAACACGTCAAAACACCCTGATGAGCATAGCTTTGGCATTTCAGGATGATTTACACCACAACTCACCACCCTGGGCTTATAACACCCCCTAAACCACAGATGCCAACCAGTAAAAAACACAGCCTTCCTGGGCATCTACAGGTTCCCCAATGACGGGCTCACCCCGGACGTGACCTTGCCAACCTGCAGATCCTCTGGGTTCAACATGAAATTATTGGAATCTCGCGCAGCAGCTTCCTGTACAACCTGCCAAGGTCGGGGTGATGCTAGCTCTTGCAAACAGAGATAGCTACCTTGAGTCCCAGTGAGGTTTACAACTCATTGGGATTTATGGTGGATATATCAGAACAAATATCGTATGTGTATATAATATATATGTATATGTATATGCATATGCATATGCATATGCATATGCATATGTATATGTATGTACATACATATCCAACCGACTTTGAAGTGGGGGATGTCCTCTGTGCAGTAACTAGAATTTTCAGCCGGGAATCTATGCAGGTTCAAATGCCTTGATAGGCATCTTGTTGAACCTAAATGAAAATAGATTTGAGACCAATAGCCCCTTCCAGGCTTACAAATCATCAGATCTAACAGTATCTAACACACACTATGTCGATCAATCGGCAGCTTTTCCCATCCTTGTTAACTTCAACATCTAAAAATTCACAATTTAGGGTTTCAACATCTTGAAAAAAACCTTGAAAAAAACCAAAACCAAAGAATCCATGCTGATTCAAAGAACCCCAGTGCTGGTCAGCTATGGAGGCCATGACCAGCTGGCCTCTTTGTTTGTGACAGACGCGCGGCGTGGAGGTGCCAAATCTTTCGGAGCAGGCGACGGCCTGGATTTTTCGGCCACTGGTGAAGCAAACGAAACCTGACTGGGACCTAGTAGGGTCAACAGCTACATGACATGATAATACATGGATAATACATGATAATACATGATAATACATGATAATACATGGATAATACATGATAATACATGATAATACATGATAATACATGGATAATACATGATAATACATGATACATGGTTCTCTCAGTTCTCATTCTTTGAAACACCTCAGAAAGCGGCATCATTTTTGAAAACAGGACCACTTGAGAATTGTCAACAAGAAATAGACGATAATATATGACGAGACTAGTAACAACCAATTATGTGAATCTGAAGACTGCATCATTCCCCATACTTTGTGTCCTCAATTCAAAACATCGTAGCAGTTTTAATGGCTACATATCTGCACCTGATATCAATACACACACATATATATATATGTGTGTGTGTGTGATATATATATATGTCACCAGTGTGTGAGTTTGTGTAGAGATGCTGACACATGTAAATATGAAAGTTGATGTAGGATTAAACAACATAGTATGGGTTTCTTTAAACCAGTGTCAAATCTAAGTATACAGTATACAGCCTGGGGTAAACTCACATGGATGTGGAACACCCATTGTTTCCCAGGAAAAATGATCTGCAAATGGCGGGGTTTCCACATCTATGTCGGTTTACGGAAGATTATTTAAAAAAAACATAGTATGGGGGTTTGCTGGGATTTGTGAAAATGGAGAATCATCAAAGCCATGGGTTTCAATACTAAAAACGGTCTAATGACTTGGATGATTTGGGGTACCCCTATGACTTTGGACACCTCCACTCCCTCCCTTGGCCCGGACCTTGGAGACTTGCCTCTGCTGGCTCCGCTGTCAACGTCGATACCCTCCAGCAATCGAACGTGGCAAGGGGAAATCCCTCATGGATGGAGGTTTTAATGAGAAAATCAATTAGACATGGTGGATTTTCCTGCGAACCATAATTGATTTACAACCACATATTGGACCAATCCACCAAATTGCACTAGGAACTCACGATAGATACTGTAAACAAATAGGATGTACAAAAAATGTGTTTCTTACACATACCTTGCAACATATCATATCATCTCATACCATATGATATGATATGATATGATATGTGCGAGGGGACATGACTATCTATGGCAATGCCAACTCCATCTCCCCCCGCTGGACCTTCTCTGCAGGACCCTGGGAGGCCATGGACGCTTCTGTGGAAGTGGGTGGTTGCTTAAAAAACAGTTATTATGTGGAATGAGAATGCTGTAATGTTGTATATAATGTTCTACCCATATATAGTTAAACATCATGGTGTAATGGAATGATGCTGTTATAACAATATCATAACCTCCCATCATTAATCATCAATACATCGGCATACCATATCATAGGATATCATAACACATTGTATAACAATGGTAAATAGTAACAATGGACTGGTACGCATGTTATAGCAATGGCATAATGGCATAGTAAGGTGTAATACTGGTACAATAATGGAAAGTCAAGTTTCATGGTAGAATGGTGGTTTCACCAACTGTGCTTTTATTTGGGTTTAATTGGATAGAATGGGATATGTATATATAGTATATAGCCAACGATATGATATGCATTTGTCCAAAAATAGAGAGGATCTACACCCCAAACATAGCAACTTTCATGGGGAAATGGTGCCAACCATCAAATTTTGGCATTTTTGTTCTGAAGCACACTTATTTTTTGTAATGTTTCACCACACTTCCTCATTCACAACCGCTGCAATAGACCCTCCCAGCACTCCCGGCAAGATACACCCTCATGCATCGATGGACCTGATGATATGGTCTTTTTCTGTTTACGGTATTGCATTTTATATGGACATATATGAAATATGTGGTGAAATCACTTTGAAATGCGTATATGACTTATAAAACTTCTATACAACTTAATGTTCAGCTTCAACCCCTTTCAGAAGAATATCGAAATACATTCGGCGAAACTCAATACTTCGCCCACCTTATATTATCATTAAATATTACTTTTTTTGGCGTGGTTCTCGCTGAATAATCCCTGCCCTTTCTTAAATACCCCCCCATAGACTTTAGACATCGTGGTTTAGTCTTGGGTCTATTTGGGGGTCCCAAATTGGGATGGTAAAGCCATGTAAGACCAGCATGTTGATGGTAAAAACATGTCAAAAAATAACATTTCAAGATTCGGTGGATGGGCCTAGGCTTAACCATCATGAATGGTAAGACATCTGGGGCTGCAGCTTGCTTCCCGAGGCTTTGGGCCTTCACAGGCCTCCGAACTGCTGGGGTGGGGAGCAATGCTGTAAGCGACCATGGTACTTTGGTGTTCAAACATTTGAGATGGTTTCCCCGCAATCATACACTTTGGATCACTTTGGGGGGACTTAGTCTTCAGTGCGTTGCTGAAACATAATCCTTGCAGCTGTGCTGGCTTGGTGCCGGCTTGGTATTAGAAAATCATAGAAAATCCTAGAAAATCCCAGGTCACCCATATGTGGTAAAGTCGCATTTAGACGATGTTGAACATAGACTATAGAAATGGAGGTTCAAATTTTACCGCATCATGAATGGTATGGGCACGGGTATGGGAGGGCCACAAGGCACCTGTTGGTTGGTTTGGATGTCACCCATCAACATGACATGTTTCAAGGAAAACTATCAAACCGCTGCATATGTTTCTCAAGTCTTAACAATGCACCATTGCCCATGACATTGTCGTGGCCAAAATCAGTCTCACATACTAACAATGTGTCACCCATACGGCCCATATGCTATAGCGGCTCATGCTTCCAGTGCCGAAAACCCATTGAGCAACCACACAATAATGGTTTGTTAATAGGGATTCCCAGCTCATGATTCATTTGATTAATTTAAATCATAGAATCCCCGACCAAATCATCAACCAACCCGAATTTCAGAAATTTCTGTCAAAAATCCCTCCAAATTATTGTTTGGTTTATTTTTCTTTAACGGATGCGCGTTGTGAAACCAACACATTCTCTAGCACAACCATTCTAGTAATCATCCCATATAATGGTCAAACACTTTCTGAGAATCATCATTGCTTACATCTGGACACATCTGGTACCCTCTGGTAATTTAACATAGCTATGGAAAATCACCATTTTTAATGGGAAAATCCACTATAGATGGTCATTTTCAATAGCTATGTTAAATTACCAGAGGGTAAATCATCAGAAAACATTGAACATAATGATTCAATGATCATCTGAAAACATCATTCCTCTCAGCTCCGCCTCAAACTTTCCGAGCTCCGCAGCAGCAACTTCTCAAAGAACCTGGGAAAACTGGCGTCAGTGCCATGGGGTGCCATGGGCTGTGGCATGGCAAATCTCCCATGAACTGGAACCAGACCAAATATGAATCACTACTAACAACCATTACAATAGTTGATGTCCGTTAATGTGAAATGATATTAGTATATATTTGTGGTTCATTCTCTTTTGCTGAGCATTGAATCTCCCCTACCTTCCACCAAAAAAAATCTATCCTACAATGAGTTTTGATGCCATTGCCAGTTGCCGGGTTCGATTAAAATGATTGCCACATCTATGCCCACATCGTTTTGCTACTTGATGGTCGGACAGGAATTTCCGACTCGGAATTTCAAGTCTTGGCTCCAAGCACTTACAACATGTATTGGATCCGCCCCTTCACGTAGCACCATTGGTTTGAAAACAAAGACACGGAAAAAAAACAAAAAAACGCGAATATATGCAGCATAGCCCAAAAAAATAAAATGCCTCATTCGACCAGGATTTCAATTAATACATTCAACTTCAGGTGATGTTCACTTTCCCTGTATGAATACCCATCCGGTGGGTATAAACATCAATTGAAGAATCAATCAAAACAAAACAAAAGAAAATCCAAGAAACTTGGAACCAAAGACAGAAACGTTTCGCCGCTGGGACACCCTGCTGAAGGTCTTTGGAGGGATCTCCAGTGGCCTGGTGGCGCCACAGTAAAGGATTGGTTGGCTGCATTCTTTTGTGACCCGTGGCCAACCTCATTCACATCTTGCATCATATAGTGCTGTTTTGTTATTTGAATGCTACCGGCATGTCAATATAAAGGTGGTGAAACATCACTGGTGCATCTGCACAGGACTGCTCGCAGCCGGACTGCGACAGCCTTATCAAATCTAACACATCATCATCATCATCATCATCATCATCATCATCATCATCATCATCATCATCATCATCATCATCATCATCAATCATCAATATCATCATCATCATCATCATCATCATCATCATCATCATCATCATCATCATCATCATCATCATCATCATCATCATCATCATCAATCATCATCAATCATCATCAATCATCATCATATTCATCATCATCATCATCATCATCATCATCATCATCATCATCATCATCATCAATCATCATCATCATCATCATCATCAAAAACATCATCAAAATCATCATCATCATTATCATTAATCATCATCAATATCATCAATATCAATCATTATTAACCATTATCAGCAATTATTACCATGATCATCAATCCCTGTCCGGAAAACCAAGTTTCCTCCAGACAAATGGCGGCTTTTCGCCAAGAGGCTCCATATCGCACCTTGACCGTTTCGACCTCAGCCTGGCAACGACCGGTCTCAGAACTGATGATCCTCGGGGAATCGAAGCATCATGGGGAAAAAACAACAGAAACGAACCAAAACAACGTGAAAGTCTTGGAATTTCACCACACAAATTGGTTAGTTTCTGTTGCTTTAAATCCCCAAGAGATTGGAATTTAAACAAGAAAAAATGGGAATGGCTCATGTGATATGGTGAACACATGTTTGTTGAATCAGAAATGGGGATGCAAAATTAGATGGTTTAGCCAACAAACACTAGGAGTAATCTGATTTAACCAACGACAATGATGAAATACTTACAGTATAGATGATATGGGATATTCACATGGATTACCTCTGGAATCTCAACAGTGTGGACAATCACCATATTTACTGCGAGAGGATTCAATAGGTAGATCATAGAACTAAATGACCCGTGGCTACCGCAGGTTTACCCTTCGGCAATCAAACGTGATGGTTGGGAAATCGCCCAGAAATGGAGGTTGAAACGGGGGAAATCATCTAAAAATGGTAGATCTTCCATTGCTTAGGGGTAATGGCAGAGATGGGGCCCAAATCATCCAGGCTTGGTATATCATGGTATATCTATAACTCACACATCTGGGTGAGGAGGAAAATGGTGGGAATTTTTCTCATGGATGGAATGGGATTTTAATATATTTTAATGGGATATGGTGATCCAGTGACTTCAAATTGTCCAATCCCAAACGAAGTGGGTCGGACGAGGCCTGTATGATCTCCGCAGGCAACCACCTTCCAGCGCTTTTGCTGTACACCTGCGGAGCACGTTTCCAGAGCCGTCTTGTTCTTCTAGCCACATTTGGGCCATGGGGGACATAATTTTAGAGAGGACAATTTTAGAGAGAAGGATTGATGATGATGAAAATGATGAATATGATGAATATGATGAATATGATGAATATGATGATGAACATGATGATGAACATAATGATGAATATGATGACGAATATGACGAATATGATGAATATGATGAATATGATGAATATGATGAATGGTGATGAATGATGATGAAAGATGATGATGATGATGATGATGATGATGATGATGAATATGATGAATGATGATGAATGATGATGAATGATGATGAAAGATGATGATGATGATGATGATGATGATGATGATGCTGATGCTGATGCTGCTGCTGCTGATGATGATGATCATGATCATGATCATGCACACCATGACTGTCGCAAAATGAACCCCCCACATATTTAAGTATCCTTAAGGGTACATGTCGTTTAAACCATGGAAAACTCCGGGCACTACTTTTTCCAATGGGCCAGGTTTGCAGGCCGCCCTGACCCAATCTCCACCTCCACCTTCTGTCCCATCTGGTAGTCACTAACTCTGGAAGGAGCTGCTGGTGTAGCTGTGGACCTGGCAAAACACTGTCGCTCTCCTCATGGCCAGAAAGAACATCTGCGTCTTGTAAGCTCTGTAATATAGATATATAGATAGATAGATAGATAGATAGATCGATAGATCGATCGATCGATAGTTCGATAGATCGATAGATCGATAGATCGATAGATCGATAGATCGATAGATCGATAGATCGATAGATAGATCGATAGATAGGTAGATAGATAGATATAATCTATACAACCCCCCTGACTGGCAGATTGATCTAAAATGATCAAACCCTATTGGGTGTTCCAGACTGAAACGCCACATGCCAGTTTCTTTTCTTTGGCTTTCCATCCTGACTATTTAGAAAGCCGTGGGTTCATGAATCCCCATAGCTTATGTCTGAAAATAGGGCACCGTTGATCACTATTTTCCCTCTAAAAATGGCAGGATATGGGTATACCACATTTTCAGACACGTGGAAATATAATATTGTTGGCTGGTCATGTTGCATTCATTAAATCCCATTGAATCATCATGAAATCATCCCATTGAATGCAGTGAAATCCCCCTGAAATTCCTGTGAAATCCCCCTGAAAAATGGTTGCTTCGCCCCGACCTGTAGCCAAACTGGGCTGGAGTCTCGTCGAAGAGTCGATCCAGGTGCGCTTGAAGCCTGAGGCCGTGGCCGTGCACCGAGCTTTGGGAGGCTATAGAATAGAATAGAATCTGGAATAGAATAGAATAGAATATAGAATAGAATAGAATAGAATAGAATATAGAATAGAATAGAATAGAATCTGGAATAGAATAGAATAGAATATAGAATAGAATAGAATAGAATCTGGAATAGAATAGAATAGAATATAGAATAGAATATAGAATAGAATAGAATAGAATCTGGAATAGAATAGAATAGAATATAGAATAGAATATAGAATAGAATATAGAATAGAATCTGGAATAGAATGTAGAATAGAATATAGAATAGAATATAGAATAGAATATAGAATAGAATAGAATCTGGAATAGAATGTAGAATAGAATATAGAATAGAATATAGAATAGAATATAGAATAGAAAATAGAATAGAATATAGAATAAAACATAGAATAGAATATAGAATCTGGAATAGAATGTAGAATAGAATATAGAATAGAATCTGGAATAGAATATAGAATATATAATGGAATATAAAATAGAATATAGAATAGAATATGGAATAGAATAGAATAGAATCTGGAATAGAATATAGAATAGAATATAGAATAGAATATAGAATAGAATATAGAATAGAATATAGGATAGAATAGAATAGAATAGAATCTGGAATAGAATGTAAAATAGAATATAGAATAGAATATAGAATAGAATCTGGAATAGAATGTAGAATAGAATATAGAATAGAATATAGAATAGAATCTGGAATAGAATGTAGAATAGAATATAGAATAGAATAGAATCTGGAATAGAATATAGAATAGAATATAGAACCGAATCTAGAATATAGAAAAGAATAGAATAGAATCTGGAATAGAAAAGAATAGAATATCGAATAGAATATAAAATAGAATGTAGAATAGAATATAATATAGAAAAGAATATAGAATAGAATATAGAAAAGAATATAGAATAGAATATAGAATAGAATAGAATAGAATAGAATAGAATCTGGAATAGAATAGAATAGAATATAGAATAGAATATAGAATAGAATATAGAATAGAATATAAGATAGAATAGAATAGAATCTGGAATAGAATGTAAAATAGAATATAGAATAGAATATAGAATAGAATATAGAATAGAATCTGGAATAGAATGTAGAATAGAATATAGAATAGAATATAGAATAGAATATAGAATAGAATATAGAAAGGAATATAGAATAGAATATAGAATAGAATGTAGAATAGAATGTAGAATAGAATATAGAACAGAAAGTAGAATAGAATGTAGAATAGAATGTAGAATAGAATGTAGACAAGAATAAGAATTAGAATAGAATAGATAGATAAATACGATAAGATAAGATCAGATAGGATGAGATAAAATAGGCTAAGATAAGATAAGATTGAATATATAGATAAGATAAGATAAGAAAATAGAAGATAAGATAAGATATGATAAGATACGATAGGAAAAGATAAGATAAGATAAGACATGATATGATAAGATAGGATAGGATAAGATAAGATAAGATAAGATTGGATATGATACGATAGGATAAAATAAGAAAAAGCTAAGATAAGATAGGATAGATAGATAGAATAGAATAGAATAGAATAGACTAGAATAGAATAGAATAGAATAGAATATAGAATATAGAATATAATATAGAATATAGAATAGAATATAGAATATAGAATATAGAATAGAATATAGAATAGAATATAGAATAGAATATAGAATAGAATATAGAATAGAATATAGAATAGAATATAGAATAGAATATAGAATAGGATATAGAATAGAATATAGAATAAAATATAGAATAGAATAGAATAAGAATAGAATAGAATAAGAATAGAATAGAATGGAATAGAATAGAATAGATAAAAACGATAAGATAAGATAAGATAGGATGAGATAAAATAGGCTAAGATAAGATAAGATGGAATATATAGATAAGATAAGATAAGATAAGAAAATAGAAGATAAGATATGATAAGATACGATAGGAAAAGATAAGATAAGATAAGACATGATATGATAAGATAGGATAGGATAAGATAAGATAAGCTAAGATAAGATAAGATCGGATAAGATACGATAGGATAAAATAAGAAAAGCTAAGATAAGATAAGATAGGATAGATAGAATAGAATAGAATAGAATAGAATAGAAAAGAATAGAATAGAATAGAATAGAGTAGAAGTAGAAGTAGAAGTAGAATTAGAATGAGAATTAAAATTAGATTAGAATAGATAGATAAATACGATAAGATAAGATAGGATAGGATAGATAGATAAGACAAGATAATATAAAATAAGATAAGATAGGATAAGTTAGATAAGATAGGATAAGATAAGATAGATAAGATAAGATAATATAGGATAAGATAAGATACAATATAGATAGATAGAAAGGATAGATAGGATAGATAGGAGTGATAGAATGGATAGGATGGATAGGATAGATAGGATAGATAGGATAGATAGGATAGATAGGACAGACAGGATAGATAGGATAGATAGGTTAGATAGGGTAGATAGGGTAGATAGGGTAGATAGGATAGATAGGGTAGATAGGGTAGATAGGATAGATAGGATAGATAGGATAGATAGGATAGATAGGGTAGATAGGGTAGATAGGATAGATTGTATATATCATCATCGATATGATTCTGAGACGTATATAGTTGCGATAGTGCCATCTGATAAAAATCTCTGTATATATACAATCATCATATCACAATACATTATCATATATATATATATGTCATCTACACTTTTATAACACTATATCAACTATAGTTCTAGTTATTGATAATATGTCCCAGTATGAGTAATGATATTATGTACATATATATAGACAACTCTCTCTCTCTCTCCATCGTCATCCCGAGGGTTCAAATAACTATATATAATATATAACTATTTGGTTGCTGGATGTTAACCCATCCCATAAACAATGCTATTCATCTCAACCAATGGTCCCAAAGGGGAAACACACACACATAAATATATACGACACTCCCAACCAGTTTGGATTGTGGTAGCTATCCCAAAATAGCCGCAATTCTCAGATTGGAGAACCCGTAAAATGTATCAAGCTACATTAGAGTCATCCTGGAAGAGGTAGAATATGACATGTTGAAACAATCCTCACCATTTGTAAATACCATATTCTATCTACTTCAGGATGATACATACCAAGCTGCCACGGTGTTGAACATGGTCAATCACCTTCAAAGAGGAATATGGTTCATTCCCAAGCCAGGCTTTGCGGCCTGCTTGGTAGAGCAGGCAGCAAACGGTGAGCCACCTGAGCAACAAAGGGCCGTGGATGAATCCAACTTGGATGGGTTTGATACTAACGGCTCCATTTTGGCACCCATATCACTACTGCAACAAAGATGGGCAACCTATGGACCAAATTTGTCATTGCAAAACATCATAGGGCCACAGGGCTCCTTCGAACATACCTGGTAACGAATTAGTGAACGTATCAACACAATTCACATCTTTGGGTAAAACACCCTAATTTGACATTAAAAATCCAAATGAACAAATACCTCACAATGCACAGTTCCATGGCTATTTGGAAGGTCTAAGTGATCTTTGTGCACCCCAAGAATCGGCGTGCAGTGGGCCCCCGGCCTCCCTCAAGCGCGGCTCACAATGCTTCGCCACATTTAAGGCGCTATTGCCATCGCGGCCCAGAACTTGAAAGGCCAGGGCCTTGGTAGATTTGGTAGTGACCTTCTGGGAGATCAAATAGCTGGGATGTTCTACTCAGCAATAAATGGTTTCTGGTTGGTTAATGATGGTCAATTATGGTTAATATGTGGTTATTATATGGTTAATGATGATTAATAATAATCTGGTTGGTGGTTTTAACCATCTGGAAAAATATGAGTGCGTCAATGGGAAAGGATTCTCCCGTATATTATAAAACAAAAACATGTTTGAAACCACCAACCAGATTTCTATATTTAATATGTGGCTGTGTCTGGGCCAGAGGTTTTGCTCCATAAATCCATTGGATTTGAGGGTAAAACTTCCCATCCTTTGGGTGGTTACTTAACTTTGAGATGACTGCCCTGGTTGCTCAACAAGTCTGGTAGATAACACATGTCGACTTGTAGCTGCCTCCTTTGTGCGCACCACTGGTAACAAAAAAAGACTAAACATCATTAACCATCACTAAACATCAAACATCAGTTTGAATATCATTATAACAAACATAATGCATGCCAGTATTAAAAAATGTAAATATTATTATGATTAACTATGAAATAGGTAAATATTATTATGTTTAGTGATGGTTAATGATATTGTAAATATTATGTATTCTAAATATCATTAACCAACACTAAACTACCCACACACCAAGGCTTTTCCGGTCGTAGTCATCCTCAGAACCTGGCCTGAAAGAGGTGTGTGGAGGCCTGGTTCGACACCCGAGAAGCCTTGCTCGAGTCGTCGAGGCTCAATTGGATAACATTGCTTCCCATCACGGAGATTTGACTGGATGTTAATATATCTCAATGGATTGATTGTAAATGATTTTAATGGATAAAAAATATCTGGATTTTGCTGCATTTCTATCCACTGAACATATGCTTAATGGAATCGGTTTGAAGGAAGGTTACAGGAACCCCATAATATATTGCAGTATCATAGATTCACTAGGAAGAACCTCATGTTTCCTGCGCATGTTTCCTTCATCCATTAAAGACCTCAAGAAATGCAAGAATTGACAGGACTCCAAGCTACATGCGCTGAACTACCACTTCTTGATATAAAACAACTTCATGTTATATACACATATACAAATGCATAAACGCACATATATATATATATATATATGTGTGTGTATATATATATATATATTACGTGTATATATATAATTATACGTAATACACGTATATTTTTCATTTTAAAACTGTTCAAATAAATAATCATACATGTTTTGTATGCATACCAACCAACTGGGTAATTCAGTGGGATAGCTCTTGGGCCCTTCTCCCCCCTTGAATCTGAATTGCACCGATCGGCCTGCGACAACTTCTCGGCCGCTTTCTCAACATCGCCTTGCCTTGCATCGAAAGGAATACTGAAGCTGGGTGCGGCCCATGTGAAATGTTGCCACAAAAACGCCCAAAAAATGCTCAAACAATGCCTAAAATAGATTGACTCAAGGTTCTTGACAGAAATGTTCACTTGGAGATGGCCAGAAAAGTAGCATTAGATGCACAGGATGTACTGAACCCTGGCCGTTTGGGATGGACAATTTCAAAAGTACCCACACCATGGATATGGTTTTGAATCATTTGCCCTCAGGCTTGGATGTCCTCACCATGACCAAAAGTTGGTGGGCACCACTGCTGAGAAGCAAACAGAAGTAGTCCTTAGCGGGGCTTGTCATGGTAGAATCACTAGTTGCTCTCCCATAAAAAGGGGATTTCAACCGATTGTGCCAAACATTTGGATGCATCTTGTGGGAACCTGCTATTTTAATCCCACAATATTTGGAAACCACAATTTTAACCCAAACCTTTGGATGGATCTGTTCTTTATGAGTAACAAGTGTCACTGGGGATTCTCAGGGCCAAGTTTGGACACCAACAGCTGACCAAGTTTGAGCCCAGGTAGTAAGTGGTTCACAGCCCTGGCTAGGGTTGTCCCGAATTCGTGAGGTTATTATCCCCTTTTACATCTGGCTTATCACTTCTAACATCTGGCTTATCACCCTTAAAAAAAGATGCGGTGCTCTGATCATACTGCTCACCAACTGGCATAGAGCTTCAAGAGCAGCACTATTTTTGTTGACTTAATTCCCGTATTGATGTTGGTTCATACCCCTCATAGCTGGATTCTTGTTTACCCCATTGTTTCCCAGCAAGTGAAGTTGCAGTATGGCACAGGAAGACCCCAAGAGACCCCAAGAGTGAACTCTCACTAGCTTTCAAATACTGTACAATCCCCTGATTATATCTGCTTATCAGATTATTAAATATCTCAGTACTGGACTGGATCCGAAAATTAACAGAATCCAATATGCTTCACGGGGATTTGGATTGGGGGTGCCGGGGGGTATTCATCATCCTTTGAGACTACCATCGGTCTGCCACCCAGCATCCATAGCCGAGCCAAGTCCGAACTTCTGCTTCCGCCGCTGGATTTGGGCTCTCAATCGCCTGGACGTTGAGGACGGCGCCCCCGGATTCCACTCGCCATGGGAGATAAATTCTTCACATAGCTCAGCTTCGTCCACCAAGCACCATCACTCAAGTCTAAAGATTCTAAAGATCCACGCTTTCCTTTTTCCGGATATTTTAAACTGCCGCTTTGCTGGACGTTCATTCCCCCCTTTTATGGAACATCAATGAAGATCCTGACCCATCCCCACCAGCGACCCCCAACGGCCCTACGCCTTCTCGGAGCGACGTAAGCGTTCCCCAGCGCGTTGCAAGCTACTTTGCCTTAGCATTGTGATCATTCAATCCACTCTGATGGCGACCATGGAGTGTAATTTATCTCAATTGAATTTGTCCACTGCCACTTCCTTTCACAAAAAAATGCTTAGCCATAGTTGCCTAATAGCATAGTTGCTACGAGGTTTCTATGTAAGTCACTTTTTTGATGCGCTCACTCTCTGCCGAGCAGCGCTTCGTGGACATCGTCCAAGTGCAGCTGGGCTTGCGCCAACCTGCATGGCCAAAGGTAGTTGCTGTCCATTTTCTCCAACTCCTGCAGCTCAAAACCCTGGTGTCATTTGGTGTAGCATCAAAATAGTTTGCAAATTTGGGTTTCATCCCTGCAAACGTGGTAGAACGAAGGGCTTTGATCCGTCCCATTCGTGAAGAAACATGATCACTGACTGAATCATGTCAAATGTAATCAATATGGATAACGGCGGTATGCAAAGCAGGAGGCCTACTTGCACATAAATGTCCTCATGATTCCTCATGCGTGTTTCTTGAAATATCCTAAATCATGCACAGTTGTCACAGTACCTTGGTGAAGGCGTGTGGAAAGACAAATCATGAGGGGCATAGTTGCGAGCATCGGCTATAAAACTTCCCACCAACACTTACTATATAATATGATCATTTCATGACATGTCGTGCAATTTTTTTCCCTAGATCAATGAACTTTGGGGTCAAACATTTCAAACAAACGCCGCAACTGTAGAAAAAAAGTCTGCACAGCACCAACTTTCTCTGCAGCCTGTCTTGTTCCCTGTCTTTGCTGAGGGATGTCTGCAAACATCGGGAAGGACGCTGGGGGAAAAACAATTATGCCCACTTGAACCTCCTGAACTATTATTGAATCATGACATCTAAGGAAAGAGTTTGGTGATGATGTTGGATGAAACCCTCACATTTGATCGTCCTCCATTTACTGAGTCTTACTGTGCACGGCTGCATCAGGCTATATATCAGCCTTCTGTGGGATAACGCACCACATAGATTTCTTCAGGCCCTCTACTGGAGCCCAAGGTTGTTGGCTGCCCCTGTCTGGGGCCAGGCTATACAGAAAAGGACTGGGACCTGCACCAACTTTCCAGCAAATCGGTGCCTGCAGGGTGGGACCACGGCCTTGCTCGCGCAGAGTGTTTCCTGGACGATAGTTCAGTGGGCCCTCCCTACCTGTACAGAGACGCCAGTGGGGAGTGGGGGGGCATAGGGACCGGGTCTCTACAAGTGATCCGAGCGGATCTACGTTACATGCAACCTCGAATTCATTTTGGGGACGAAGGACCCCACTCATGCTGTTCACTTCCATGATTCAATCTCTGCCTCGGATGGACAAATTGGATCTCAAATCGGGGCACCCGCCGGACTTCTGATTGCAAAGACCCAGATAGTTGAGAAATTGATAAGCCATTCAAATCCAAAGGACTAATTTCTTCCGCAAACATGCAAACATCAGCAACAAATCAACCAACGTGTCGCCCCCCAAAAAAATTGGACCGTTTAACTCCAACAATAAAAATCCACCCAATCCATGGGTCTCTCCAAGTGTCTCCAAGTGTCATCATTTCATCCAGCTATTCCCAGCCCCCCATGACGACCCGCCAAGGGACTGCCCTCTTCGCGAAGGGATAGTAGCAGCACCTCCCAGGCTCTGTAGCGCCACAGCCGTAGCTTTGGAGGCGCTTCACCTGGGAATATGTTGTTTTTTTTGGATAGAACATATAAAACATCACTTATTGGATTGTTTTGAGAGAAAAATTGCAGGAAACTAGGTTTTTGTTTTCCGATAAAAGATAGGCTATAGGGGTTTCCTGTACATGTTCCCTTACACCAATCCATTGAATCACAGAACTAAATAATATAACATCATTAGAAAAAAAAATATGAATTCTACGCAAAACCATTTTGATGTCTACAGTATTGATCCAAATCCACCAAACACATCCAAATGCAGAGTTTTGTAGCAGGTGTTCTGTCCTTTTAGCACCTATTAACAGCCCTGACCATTCTTGAATTTACCGCAACATTGAAATCCAACTAAAATCCATCAAATTCGATAGAATGTCCACAGGTGTAGTATTGGTTTCCATCAGGAATATGTTTTTCCATGTTTTAAGCACTACATCAGAGTTCATCAACTTCAAATCAAGTTCCAATTAAAACTGCAAACGCGCACACAAACACACACGGGAAAAACATGTTCCATTGTTTTCATTTGTGTGTTTTTTTTTTGCCAGGCCAGTGGTGATTCCATTATTAACATTGTTTAACCACACAGCATTCCACTACCAACATTAGAAACATGAACATGTTTTGTTTCCATTATTTTATTTTTCTCTGCCACGGTTTCTTCTATCATTATTTCCATTATTCTATAAGGTTATCACAATAATTATGGAATAAGAATATTATATAACAAAAATCATCAAGAATCAACATCAATAATATTCTAGATGGTATATATATATATATATATCCAAGTAGCTAATGATGTATACCTAATGATAATACTAACTACATCTAACTACCATTAGTATTATCATTAGGTGCATCATTATTCCATTATTCCTTCCATTGTCCAAGTCGCATCTGCAGCTTGGATCGCCTTGACGTTGAGCTCCGGCAGCTCTTGCCCCGTCTGGGCATCGTAAACGTTTTTCCCCACGATGCGATACCTAGGAAGAAGCACACCACTGGAAAAAGGTGGGAAAACATGTGCTTAATTGGACTTGATGGGGGTTCAGAGTGATTTAGATAATGGAATTTAATATGATTTGCTGGGGATTTTGGTATGTATGTGTATATATATATACATATGCATTCTGTATAGTCCATTTTACCATGCGGCAATCGTTTACATAGCCATGGGGAACCACCATTTTCAATGTTCTGAAAATCATCTACTGTACAAACGGGACATATTCCACAGCCGTTAGATTGCCAAAGGGTATTTTTAGGATGATGGAATGACAAATGGTAGTTATGATATCATTAGGAACCTATCTGCTAGTCATAATATGATCATGGACGATAGGTCTATACATACTGTGTATACTGTGTATATATCTATAAACTTATATATGCGCATATGCGTGTGCGTGTGTTTAAAACCATTGAGCACATATGAGATTCATCATGATCTATGTTTAGGCAATGTGAGAATCATGATCTTTTATAAATACTGTAATTAAATGGACATATATATGAAATCTATGGCACGAATATATCACAAACGGCAAACCCGTTTCAAGCCCGAATTGGAGTCTAGCCGAGATGAGGTCAGCAACAATGTAAGGAAAGCAACGTACTGGGAACTTTCCATAGCAAAACTCGAGTTCAATGAACAAATTAAGATGCGTTGCTATAAGAAATCAACTAAATTATCTACCTATACATACATATATATATATATATATGTATATTTATATATGTATATAAAGGACTGCTTGTGTTGGACCTTGCCGCCTAGTCAGAGCTGTGGTTGCGCTGGTTATGATGAACATGGTGAATATATATATATTAATAATATTGATGAATATTGATGAATATGTATGAATATGATGATGGTCATCATGATGTCAGATTCTGTTCGCACTTCCAGCTAGCCAAATCTATTTTCAGAAACAAGGTTCCAAAATAAAAAAACACATGCGCTTGGATACAGGACTTGCCTCATAGATCCTGATAGCCCAGCACTCTCCGGCAATCAAACATGGCAACGGAGAATACCCTTTGGCAATCGAACAAGGGTCCATAAGTGGATGCACATGGATTTACATGGTGGGCTGTCTAGAGAGCCAATCTCAGTGTCGGCTTACCACAAATATGCTACCGTCAAGATACATGAAATCCGCCTCACGCCAGGGGCTGCAAGACTCTTGAATAGTGTTGACCTGCGCACACATCTGACTCCAGTAAGAGTCATAATCCACACCAACAACTGCCGCCATCTGAATGATCTCCTCAATGTCGGTATTCTCATGCACATCCTTGCTGTCTGGTATGAGATGGTACGAAGGGGGAGATGATTGTGTCTTGTTGCAAAGGCGTCTGCGTGGCATAGCTATTGGTTTGCAATGGGTTTCTCATGATTTCCTGATATCTTACCGTTTCTTGCCATTTCTTACCATTTCTTGCCCTTTCTTGTTGTATAACATTGTACAACTATATATATATAACCATTAATTGATGTGCTTTTGGCAAGCATTATCTTGTGGCTTGGGACATTGTGCAATATACCGAGCCAAGCATCAAGTCTCACCTTGTCCCCTGCTGCCAGACTATCCAGCAAGAACTGCACCGGGAAGAAGCGCTTGTACTGCAGGTGTAATCCATCCTTGAAGACAGCGTACTGAAAGGGAAGCATCGGTCCGTGCACGTATTGCAAATGGAGCCTCAGCGGGACCAATCCACCACCATGTTGGGAATATGGTCTAACCGCCCATGGCCCCAAATCCTCCAAACGCTTTTTGCTTCAAAAGGAAAATGACAATCATGATGCATTTGACCAGCAACGATGTGTAATTGTAGCATATTGATGCATAGTTTATTATAAGATATTAAAAGTATATAGCATTATATATATATATAATATGATATATGATATATAATATATAATATATAATATATAATATATAATATATATAATATAATATATATATATAATATATATATTATAATATATATATAATATATATATAATATAATATATATAATATATATAATATATAAATATAAATAATATATAAATATAAATAATATATATAATATATATAATTAATATAAATAATTATAATAGTGTATATAGCTATAGGCTTTATATAATCAAAATGTCACGGCAGTGCCATCAGGATCTCCACCATGGCCTAGCCGCTGCTGCTGCGATGGTGGGAAGTTCATTCCAGCCGTGCCCATCGATCGCAAGGCCTCGCGGCCGGGGGCAGCCTGCAGGTAGGCAGCCCGAAACCTGGTGCCAAAAGTCGATCTTCCAAGGATTTTGAAGGGTTGGAAAAAGATGGAAAAAATGGAAAACATATATATATATATATTTAGTAATATATATATAGTACAATGATATATAATGACTATCTCAGACTATCTCTCTCTCCAGCGCCATCTCTCAAGTTCATAGTTACATGATGTTACATGTAGTTACTATGTAACTATTACACGTAAGGGAAGCATACGCGTGAACGAGGCCAAATCAGGCAAAATCATTTGTCCACTTTGAAGGGACCAGTCTTGATGGCCTCTACTGGGAATTTGGATGACATGTTGTTCTTCATGTCACGTTCTCATCACTGCTGCGAGTGCCACTCATGATTGGGGGATGCTTGGGGCATGCTGCACCCCCTTGTTGGAAAAACCCTCTCATATTTGCTTATAAGAACCCAACTAGACAGGTTGGCCCCACCACGGTTGGCCCCTTCCTTCCAAGAGTTGGTTTCTGCCAAGTCTCTTCTCATCGGACCAATGCTGTTCCAGACAGACCGTGTCCACCTGTTCCAACATGGCATGTACGATCTTTCGTCCACCTGAGTGAGATGCAGCGTGGTGAAACAATGTGAAACATGGTGAATCTGTTTCGCTAAACCTGAATGAAGTCTACAACAATCCGGGGATAAGATATATCCTTAAAAGATCTTAAAGGCCTAAACCATCTTAAAACAACAATTGATGACGATTGTTTGGGATAAGTTTGGGTACAGGAATCATGCTTCAAGGCCGAACGACGAAGAGGGTCTTTAAAAAGGTAGCGCAAATCTGGAATGTAGACCTTCGTTGGAATGACATTCAGGTGGCACACGGAGACACAGAGGGGATCGTCAAAGACCAGAAACTCCTGCAGCGACATCACTTGGTTGCTGAGACACCCCATAGCGGCTATAGCGGAAGTGGAAGCGGAGGATCTATTCTGGGGTGGAATGTGAGGGAAGGAATCAGTGTCTTAAAGCACCAACCAGAAATTGCCATCACTTAGCAGGTCTTGAGGCCATGCACCCTCCTACATGAATGGTCCATTAACATCAATTTTCACCGACAAAAATCAAATGAATCAAATTTGCAACTTCATCATATATGATATGCATGCGAAATCATGCGAATTCTATACATTGAACGCAGCCCCATTCTCGGCAAACACCAGCAAAAACACAGATTCTGACGGACAAAAAATATATGAAACATATCATCTTTGTCAAGGCCTCTCCCTGCCTGCATCTGTCGAGCCTCTTGATGTACAGCAAAAAAATCGCAAATCATCAGTAGGTTGGAAACACCCCTTGCGAAAAACGTTGGTAAACCACGTTCCACACAAGCCTTTACCTTTCACGTTGGGGATTCTCCTTGGTACAAGCACGCATGGAGATGGTGAGAGGAAAGCGACCCTTTTGGATTCCAAAGACGAAGGCCATGAGGACGTTGTCGGTGGCAGCAAGGGTATCCTCCTCAGGCGATAGAGAAAGCCACAAGGCTGGGACCAATGGGCCTCTCCGTGGATTTCTGATGATTTCTGCACTTCACATCGTAGAAAGGTTGTACCCAGTATCCCCAACTAGCTCCAAGTTCCAACATCGAAACTTATACCAGCTCAAAAAAAGACCTTGTCATGCAAATGCGACTGGGCAAACTAATGCACATGATATCTTTCAACCACAAACTCTGGAAGCATCTGCAAGCCCAGGGTCAGTCAGGTGAGTGCAACAATTGTTGCATTGGTGCATGGTGTGCGCGCAAGCTTTCCTGCAGCTTCCATGATCGGAAGGCTCACCATATGCCGAGGTATCAATGTCCGGCGCCAAGCATTGCGAAATTTGTCATGTATTTCCTACAGATCATGTGTTTGTAAAGGACCTTGAGAAGGGAATAAATGTAATAAATCTTAGGGAACTGATGGTGTTCGTACAGTAGCTCTTGTTGGTTCACCCCTTTATATAGATCCTCTTAGATCCTCTTAGACTCTTAGCCCTCAATGACTTCCAGGACTTGCACCTCGACCTCGATGCTGACGAAGGGGCTGGCAATTTGGGCAAAGCTTCACCTTGTTCAGCAGCTGCTGCAAGACCTGGGTGTCTTCGGCATGCACCTCGGTGACCGGTCGCCCGCAGTCCACCGGAGTCTTCATGCTCACTTGATCGAGGCCAACAGTAGCATATGGTAGCATTCTCTTCTTCCCCCCCTCCTGGTGATCAGCATCCATAGCCTCATCACAATCATCATACCTGCAAATTTGGCAATCCTTGATGCCAAACATACGAAACCAACGAATCTGCCAATGAGTCGCTCAAAGTGGCTGATTCCACCCAAGCGGGAAAAACTTGGGCCAGGGCACTGCTCGAAACTCCTCCAAAGAGTTCCAAAGAGCTTCTGCTGAGATGTCCAAGTTGGGAAGAGGCACCTCCGCGAGGATCACTGAAGTGGCTGGCCATGCGTTGGTTAAAGTCCCGACAAAGCCCGAGAGCTAAACCCTGGCAATGTAGCTCATGGTAAATGAGTAACTATCATAGTTGGTATCCAATCTTGCCATTTTGGGGCTAACCAAGTGGATCAGTTGGGAATGTAGTAACCATATGCAACCATGGCTTCCTGACGTTGACTGTTGACCCATCCCCAAGTGGATTGCAACGCCGTTCCAAAGCTCAATGAAACACTGCCATTCCAACTGCCCGGGAACAAATTCAGCCATGAAAATTGTAAAAAAAACGTGTCACTTAAAATTGAAGAAATATACTGAGAATTAATGAAATATATAGGTCGACTAAATTCGACTAACCACGCTCGTGAGCAATCTCGATATCTTAAATGGCAAAACCCCCGTAGTTGTAATCTCCTCTCCCTATGGCTAAAGCTCCCCCGGGCCCCCAATGAATAAGACTAGGATTGGATTGCCACTTTCGGTTTTTTTTGGTTGCTCACAATTGCGTTCTTAATTGTGGTAATTGAAAATCAATGAGAACAGGATGGTGAAATAATGGTTTGTACCCCCCATTAATAAACATAGAACGAGACCCGTAAGTTTATTCTTAGGGTCCCATCAACTTTGAAATCATATTTTTTTTATATAAAGGTTGTTATTCTTTGGAAATGTTTTAAAGGGATTTTAAAAAGAATTCGTTTTTTAATTTGTTTATTAAGGTTTTGGTTTTATTATTAGGGCACCCTAATACTAAATACCCCCTAATAATAAAACTAGACGACGGTTGGCCCGAGAGCGAAAAAGACGTTTTTCAAGCTGCTCTGAGTATGGTAGTCGTAAAAAATAGTCGGTGAATGGTTGGTGAATTGTATATGAGCTATGGAGGGATAAGTTGTGAAAAGTCAGATTGATCAAGAAGAGGATACATGGTATACATGTGACAACCCATGCACATGCACTGTGCTGCTTGGTAAAGGGCATCATATGACACGTGACTTGCAACCACAGAGAGACATAGATAGAGAGACGGAGTTTGCATCCTATCCTTCCTATTATTTTTAACACGCACAGAACCTTTTTACACACAGACGCTTTTGCACAGAAGCTGTTACACACAGACGCATTTACACACAGACGCTTTTACACACAGAAGCGTTTACACACAGACGCTTTTACACACAGAAGCTTTTACACACAGAAGGTTTCTCACACAGACACTAGACATTTTTACACACATAGGCTTTTACACACAGACGCCTTTACACACAGACACTAGGCACTTTTACACAGAGAAGGCTTTTACACACAGGCGCCTTTACACACACACACAGACGCTTTTATACCCAGATGCTTGTACACACACACACACTTTCACGCACAAACGCTTTTGCACACAGAAGCTTTTATACACAGAGGCTTTTACACAGCTTTTACACACAGAAGCTTTTACACACAGACACTTTTACACACAGACATTTTTACCCACAGAAGCTTTTACACACACACAAACACACAGAAGCTCTACAACAGCTGAGAGCATCACATCAACAGCGCACATTGTTTTGGTCTGCTACATCATCACGACAAATCTGTTCACACCGTGCGAAAGATTTGAGCCCAGGAATGTGCAACTCGCCTGTAGTAAAGAGGTAAATCTGTATGAATTTGCGCAGTCGACCGCAAAGTATTAGATCTTCAACTTCGAAACTGAGAACACGACTCCTGAGTTTGACATAGCAAAGCACCATTGTCGCGACGACCTGCAAGCTCGAGACTCAGCACTACTATGATGCTGTGAATGACACATATTTCTAGAATTTGATGATCGGACTTTTCATAAACAAATAAACAACAAAAGCTCGGTACCATGATGCCATAGATGCCACATGTTACGCTACTTTACACTCGACATAGCAGCGAAACTACATCAAAAAAAGCTCGGTACCATGATCATCTGCATGACATATGTTATGTCATTTTATTAAGGAAATTTCCATGCAAATCACCAAAACAAGCTCGGTACCCTGATGCTGTAAATGATATATGTTACACTACTTTACTCAAAACAATTCAACAGAAATACAGAAAAAAATGAAACAGCGACCACAATGCGTTCACAAACGTCACGGGTGCGCGACTTGAACCAAACATTTTGCATTCAGAAATCCCGAGACATGCATATCTGTTCGCTAATTCCTAATATTTGTTCCTGATATTTAATGCTAATCTTCATGTTCACACTGACCGAAACGCATCTTGTCCATTCGTTCACATCCGAGCCCAGGAACTATACTTCACTATGTCTGCAAACGTTTGCAACAGATCTCGATGCCATGACATGCTTGATTTCAAAACAATGCCATGACATGCTTGATTTCAAAACAAAAAGTTTGAGTTCAGGACCATACTCTGTCATTGAGCGACACTCGTCCAAACAACAGCATCGTTGTGTGGTCTCAACCTTGGTGTAGCGCGCACCATCGAAAGCAGTTGTATTGCTGTTGCATTGCATTTTAATATACAATTTCCCACACAAATTGCCAAAAAAGGCTCGGTACCATGATGCTGTAAATTACATGCATCACACCGTTCTCGAAGGAACCATCCACAAAGGTACAACGAACCCAACAGCTTGGTAACTTCTACAACTTCATGCACTAACCTGCTACGCACTCGCACAATGCAATGCAAAGAATGTGTTCTTCGAAGCCTGAGACCACGACTCCTGCGTTTGACATGCAAACATCATTGTCGCATAGACATGCAAACTGAACAGTGAAGCTCACTATGAACATATCAATTCCCACACAACGCACCAAACGAACCGAGCTCCACACGTCCTAGCACGGATGCACTAGCAAGCATTTTCACCCTCAATCTCTGACAGTTCCATGTCGTGCGGTAAAACTACACACAAAAGCTTTTACCCACAAACGCTTTTACAGATGGTGCTTTTACACAAACACACTTTGACACGCAGACGCTTTGACACACAAAAGCCTTTACACACAAACGCTTTTACACAGACGCTTTTACACACAAAAGCTTTTACACACAAAAGCTTTTACACACAGACGGTTTTACACACAGACGCTTTTACACGCAGACGCTTTTACACGCAGATGCGTTTTACACACGCACACACGCTTTCACACACAAACGCTTTTACACACAGACGCGTTTACACACAGACGCTTTTACACACAGACGCTTTTACACGCAGATGCTTTTTACACACGCACACACGCTTTCACACACAAACGCTTTTACACACAGACGCTTTTACACACGGACACTTCAAGACAAAGACGCTTTTAAATTTTACACACGGACATTTACACACAGACGCTTATACACATAGATGCTTTTACATACAGACACTTTTACACACAGACGCTTTAACACACAAACACTTTCACACACAGAGGCTTTTTACACACAGACGCTTTTACACACACACTTACACACACACACACTTTCACACACAGAGGCTATTTCACAGAGGCTTTTACACACAGACGCTTTTACACACAGACGCTTTTGCACACAGACACTTTTGCACACAGACACTTTTACACAGACACTTTTACACACAGACACTTTTACACAGACACTTTCACACACAGAGGCTTTTACACACAGAAGCTTTTACACACAGAGACTTTTACACACAGAAGCTTTTAAACACAGGCGCTTTTACACACAGACGCTTTTACACACAGAGGCTTTTACGCACAGACCATTTTACACACAGACGCTTTTACACACAGACGCTGTTACACACAGACCCTTTTACACACAGACACTTTTACACACAGACCCTTTTACACACAGACGCTTTTACACAGAGACGCTCTTACACACAGACGCTTTACACACAAACACTTTCACACACAGAGGCTTTTACACACAGAAGCCTTTACACAAAGACTCCTTTACACACAGGCGCTTTTACACACACAGAAGCTGTTACACAGAGGCTTTTACACACAAACACTTTGAAACACTGTTGCTTTTACACACGGACGCTTTTACACACAGAGGCTTTTACACACAGACGCTTTTACACACAGACACTTTGACACACAGACGCTTTTACACACAGACGCTTTCAGACACAGAAGCTTTTACACACAGACTCATTACAGAGACGTTTACACATAGAGACTTTCACACACAGAAACTCCTTTACACACAAACACTTTCACACACAGACGCTTTTACACACAGACGCTTTTACACACAGACTCCTTTACACACAGACGCTTTTACACAGAAGCTTTTACACACAGAAGCTTTTACACACAAACACTTTTACACACAGACGCTTTTACACACAGACGCTTTTACACACAGACGGTTTTACACACAGAAGCTTTTACACACACACACACGCACACACACGCGCATTTCTAGTACACACAGACACACACACAGGCTTTCACACACAGAGGCTTTTACACACAGACGCTTGCACAGGGACTTGTACACGCAAACACTTTCACACACAGACGCTTTTACACAACACTTTTACACACAGATGCTTTTACACACAGACACTCTTACACAGACGCTTTTACACACAGACGCTTTCACACACAGAGGCTTTTACACACAGAAGCTCCTGTATACACAGAGGCTTTTACACAGACACTTTTACACACAAACGCTTTTACTCACAGACGCTTTTACACACAGACACTTTTACACACACTTTTGCACAGACGCTTTTACACACAGACGCTTTTACACACAGACGCTTTTACACACAAACACTTTCACACACAGAGGCTTTTACACACAGACGCTTTTACACACAGAGGCTTTTACACACAGAAACTTTTGCACACAGACACTTTTACACACAGACACTTTTACACAAAGAGGCTTTTACACACAGACGCTTTTACACACAGACACTGTTACACACACGCTTTTACACAGACGCTTTTACACACAGACGCTTTTACACACAGGCGATTTTACACACAGACGCTTTTACACACAGACACTTTTACACACAAAAGCTTTTACACACAAACGCTTTTACACACGGCACTTTTACACACAGACACTTTTACACACAAACGCTTTTACACACAGACGCTTTTACACACAGACCCTTTTTCACACAAACACTTTCACACACAGAAGTGTTTACACACAGACTCCTTTACACACAGGCGCTTTTACACACAGAAGCTTTTACACACAGAAGATTTTACACAAAAACAAAACTTTCACACACAGAGGCTTTTACACAGAGGCTTTTACACAGAGGCTTTTACACACAGACGGTTTTACACACAGACGGTTTTACACACAGACGCTTTTACACACAGACACTTTGAAACACAGACGCTTTTACACACAGACGCTTTTACACACAGAGGCTTTTACACACAGACGCTTTTACACACAGACACTTTGACACACAGACGCTTTTACACACAGACGCTTTTACACACAGAGGCTTTTACACACAGAGGCTTTTACACACAGACACTTTTACACAGACGAAAGCGTTACGATTGACCAAGTAAAATCGCATTTTTTCCTCAGTTTTTGACGTCCAACGTCCATTTCGTGCGTAAGGGTTGCGATTGAATAAGTAAAATCGCAATTTTTCCGCAGTTTTTGACGTCCAACGTCCATTTCGTGTGTAAGGGTTGCGATTGACACCTCAAAGTCGCAATTTTTCCTCAGTTTTTGACATCCAACGTCCATTTCGTGCGAAAGGGTTGCGCGGGACACCTCAAAGTCGCAATTTTTCCGCAGTTTTTGACGTCCAACGTCCATTTCGTGCGAAAGGGTTGCGCGGGACACCTCAAAGTCGCAACTTTTCCTCAGTTTTTGACGTCCAACGTCCATTTCGTGCGAAAGGGTTGCGCGCGACACCTCAAAGTTGCAATTTTTCCTCAGTTTTTGGGGGGGAGGGGTGGGGTTTGGTTTGGGGGGGTTTGGGGGGTTTTTGTTGGGCTGTTGGTTTGGTTTGGTATGGGTGGGGTTGGGGGGTTTGGGGCCTTCCACGTCCTTTTCGTGCGTAAGGGTTTTCGCGTGACACCTCAACGAAAAGTCGCACTTTTTTCCTCAGCCTTTCCACTCCCGATCCTTCTGCCCCCGACAGTTTTTTGACGTCCACCGTCCATCTTCGTGCGACAGGGTTTGCGATTGACACTCAAGTCGCAATTTTTTCCGCAGTTTTTGACTGTCCAACGTCCATTTCCGTGCGAAAGGGTTGCGCGGGGATACCTTCAAAATCCGCAATTTTACCTAGGTTTTGGAACTTCCAACTTCCCCTTTCGTGGCGAAAGGTTGCGTTTTTCGTTGGCGCTCCGGCGGCACCGCCCCCCCCCCGCCTTAAGAGAGAATAAAGAAGACGAGAGGAAGATCTGCAGATGTTAGGTGTGAATATGGTATATCTGCAGATGTGAGGTGTGAAGATCTAGATCTGCAGATGTGAGGGTGTGAAGAATCTAGATCCTGCAGGTGTGAGGGTGTGTGAAGATCTTAGATCTGCCAGGTGTGAGGGTGTTGAAGATCTAGATCTGCAGATGTGAAGGTGTGAGGATCTGTGTGAAGGTGTGAAGATCTAGAATCTGCAGGTGTGATGTGAAGATGTAATCAGCAGATGTGAGGGTGTGAAGATCTAGATCTGCAGATGTGAGGGTGTGAAGATCTAGATCTGCAGATGTGAGGGTGTGAAGATCTAGATCTGCAGGTGTGAAGGTGTGAAGATCTAGGTCTGCAGATGTGAAGGTGTGAAGATCTAGATCTGCAGGTGTGAAGGTGTGAAGATCTAGATCTGCAGATGTGAAGGTGTGAAGATCTAGATCTGCAGATGTGAAGGTGTGAAGATGTAGTATAACGGCTGCTTTTTTACGAAGAACCCTTCGCAGGCGCTCTCGGGAAAAAATAGATCACCGTGTTTAGCATTTGGGGGGGTGTTTTAGTATTAGGGAGCAAAGGTTAGTACGCGCATGGTTCCTAACTAATGTTCTCACCACAATATTCAAATCGAAATCTTGGCAAATGTATTAGATCTAATTGTTCATATTGGGGTCCGTTATTCTTAGGACTGTTTCAAGTATTCCCACTACTCTGTACAATGCTACTCCGTACAATGCTACTACACCAAACATATTCCCAATAATTGATAAGTAGTCTTCCAGGATTTTTTTTTGGGTCTCTCCTTCATGTGGCTCTGGAAAGTAGCTCTAAATCACATCTAAATCCCGCAGTTCCTCATTTTAAAATGCCAATTGCTATTTGATGACTATACCGCTATACCGGCTATACCCCACTTCCAGGTACCACAACCCATGGGGGCCATAGAGGCCACAAGAATACCAGGCCGCCTTCGGTGGAGTCTTGGTGGTCTGCAGGCCAGCCAAGTAGTTTCCACCTCACCCGCTGTTCATCTACGCCCAACCGCGGCCCTTCTGTCAACCGAAGTTGGTCCAAAAACACAAAGGGGCGCCTCTCCTGCAACAATACAAAATCATATATTGTGTTGTTGTTTTCTCATGTAGGGGACCCTTGCGACTGCTCCTTTAAACTAATCCAATTAACAATTGGAAGGGCAAGATTCTTGGCAAATGTTAATACGACACTTCTTGAACCACCCACATTTGGGATCGTTAATTTTGACCAATACCCAAATGAGAATTGCAGCTGGGAATGGAACAATTGCGATTTCTCGAATTTTTAAAAAACCGAGCGTGCTTTAATTGACCCGCTTGGAATAAGGCCCCTGGATTAGTTGGGGGATGAACATACATGAAATGTCTTGTCGTGAAAGCCAAACCCCAAAATCCACCTGTTGATGTTTGAGATACTCATTGTTGTCGTAGGATTGGTGCGTTGAACCGAATCATTGAAACATAGCACAAGCATCTTGGGAACCATCTCCAACAAACCACCAAAGAGTACTCTTTCAGATTATCACTGATCCTTCAGGCATCTTTTTCAGTGTGACACAACAATTAGCGGAAAACCCATGCGGCCCCAGCCACGCGCTTGATGTGGCAGCTCCAAATCCCACTTCAATGCACTCCAGGACGGGGGACTTGGTGGCTTTCAAGTCATCAGACTCTTTGGTGGTTTGGTCATAAAACAACTTGCAAAATGTGGTAGAGTGACCATCGGCCCTTGAATGTCTGGTTTTCCAACAAGCTCAAGGCTCAAGAGCACAAAAACGTTGTGCAAAGCCTTTCAGTGTCTCTAAAAGGGTCCATCAATGGAAATTGGTTCAAGTTAGTTCTAAAAGACATACTAATATGCATACATATACACGGGTTACAAAATACGCATAGTATTAAATATAATTCAACACACACACACATGTACAATATATATATATAACCATCCTGAAGTAGATAGAATCTCTGGAATTTCAAAAAAAAAAAGGTCCGAAAAAAACCTATAGATAGAATCCCAAAATGGCTCAAAAATCCGGGTCGATGATTGGTAAAAAAAAGGTCCCTCAAAAATGATCACAAAAGCGGTCATTTAGCTTGTGATTTGGTTGTTTGGGCCTTTGGAATGACCACCAAATGTTGTCATTATGCTGGTGTATTAGGTTCTGGCATGCGAATTTCAGCCCAAAATCTTCCAAAGAAATTGTCACTGTTGCTGGTGGTTCCCAGAAATATAGATCCTTTGGCAGTGGTATTCAATAGTCAAATCCAAGAAAGGAATGGGTGTGGGTCAAATTATCACACCCCAAAATTGATAGTTGATTTTTTAAGATGTGAAATTTTGAAATTGAGCTGGGGCCAAATTTGACCCGTACCCATTTAGCTACAGTGTGCTCACCGGACCTCCTGGAGATTTTGAATTTGGACATCGATCAAAATCGGATACTTTAAAAAGTAATCTGTATAGAATTGGGTGTAATTGGGACAGAAGGTTTTGATCCATCCCCATATTCTTCTATATTCTTTCATATTCTATCTATGGTATCAACCACTGTGCTGACCCCTCCCTACTGCATTCTGCTAACAACGGCAGGTTTCCAAAAACCATCCCATGTGTTGTAGATTCTTTGGCAATGGTATTTTTGGTTCCCGGGATGCCCAAATAGTCAAACCCAATAAAGGTGCAGTTTACATGGAACATTCATGCCTCAATTGTAGGCCTTTTACTATCAAGCGAATGTCAAAAGGAGCTGTAGTTCCGCAGGGTTATGAGCCCAACGGTGGCGCAATGGAAAGATCAGCTTCGGTTCCACCTAATCCCTTTTGGAGTCAAAGGGTTCAAGCAGAACATGAACTAGAGGAAGCTAGACCTGAAGACCTTCCCATTCAGGATGATGATGGGTCGAGTGATAGGGGATGCACCAAAACCCAGTGTCACCAGCCCGGGGTCAGCCTGTGAAGCCGAGCAAGCCAGCTGCCGCTTCTGCGGCGAGGCGCGGAGCAGGGGGGAAGAGGTTAAGGTCTAGGAGTGCTCCAAAAGAGAGGCGGAGGGACGGGGGGAGTGAAGGAAAGTTTCAAACCCCGAAGAGCTGGGATAAACCAACAGGGAAAGGTAGAGGGGGTGTTGATGGTGAGAAGAAAGAAGTAAGGGGTGAAGGGCAAGGGGAGAGTTCCTTGCAACGGGAGCTGGAAAAGGCAATGCTTGAGAATCTGCAAGAGCAGAATGCGAAGCTCATGAGAAAGCTGAGCAAGCTTGAAGCGAAGCTGGACGCGGAGAGAAGTGAGAACAGCCAAGCAAGCAAGCACGACAACACTCAAAGCACAGCAAACCAGCAGCCTGAACCCAAAACACCACCACACAACACACCCATGATGACGCCGTTGTCACCGTCGGCAGCAATTCGATACACACCAGGAGGAACAAGAGTCCCATCAGGACCACCGCCTGAAGACAGACCTCAGATCCCTGAGTGGCCGGAGTCACTGAAGTTCTATGAAGTGAAGGAAGAGGAGAGAACAACATTCAGGGACTGCAGGCAATGGGAGCCGGGGTTGGGGTTACAGAGGACTGGGCGGGGGCGATGGGGCAACAAGGATATGGGGAGTGGGAGTGGTGGCATGGGAGGGAGCTCCAGCAGGAAAGCAATGGGGAGCAACCACACCAGCAGACACACCACATACCGCCCAACAAGCAGTGAAGAGAGAGACAGCAAGAACATCACAAACCATCAGCAAGCCGCAGCTGAGGAGACAGAGCATTCAGGGATGAAGAGATCTCTGGAGCGAGAGGAAGGAACAGATGAGGAGGATGAACAAGTCTGGGCCGAACGAAGGAAATACTGGCAGAAACCCGTCAGTAAAGGCCCAAGAGGAGCGTCAGCATCAGGACGAGAGGCGTCCAAAGTTTTGACAGCAGCAGCCAAGGAGATGAGGGCAAGGATGTACACCCAGGAGGAGGTTGATCAGATGCGGCAGCAACATGAAGCAAGCAAGAAAAGCGAGCAAAGCAAACCTACCACATATGAGCGTGGGGACGAAGGATTGAGGAGTTTCCCAATCACGCTTCCGCAGCTGCCAGAGCCCAGCATTGCCAACGCATCATTGGAAGCAGGCGATTGGCTGACACAGGTGAGACCACTCATCTCTGATGTGAGTGGCATGGTGGGCAGCAGTTGAGGAGGAAACAGCAAAGCAGTACCACTTATGGCTAACAGCAGCACCACTGGACAAACTGAAGGTAGCAGCACCTGACAACACCAAGCTAGCAAAAGGCAATGAGAGACTGGCACAACGTGTGGCAGTCATGCTGATGCAAGCAGTACCACAAGGGCTCCGACAGGAGTTGGTAGCATCCAGGCAGATGGAAGCAACACATATACTCTTTCGAGTATACAAAGCATACCAACCAGGCGGTCTAGCAGAAAGACGGCACACACTGTCACAGCTCACCAGCACCAGCACGGCAAAAACACCACAAGAAGCAGTCGCTGCCTTGCGGCTTTGGAAGCGTCAGGCCCAGAGAGCAGTGGAGTTGCAGGTAGCCATGCCTGACGCAGTCCTTCAAGTCAGAGCCCTCACAACAATAATGGAAGACATGCTCGCCAAGGATCCACAAGCATCGTTCCGGGTCAGCTCTCACCGAATGACCCACGGCATCGATGTCGCCCCATCAACAGGAGACATCAACCTGTTCTATGACTTGCTACTGGCAGAAGCAGAACACATGGTGATGAGCAACTCTACCACAACACAGGACATCAGCGGGCAAAGCAAGCCACATGTGAAAGCACTGCAGGCAAGCACTTACAGCAAAGGCAGAGAGCCTACATGCAAGTATTGGGGGCATGAAGCAGGATGCAGGGCAGGAAGAGCATGCAAGTACCAACATGACTGGTACAGTCTGCCAGACAAAAGTGAGCGATGCTGGGTGTGTTCAAGCAAAGGACACCGCAAGAGTGAGTGCCCCACAACAAAATATGAAGAACAGCCGCAGAGTGCGACTGGGGGGGAGTGCGCCCCAGGAAAGCAAAGGCACGGCACAAGAAGGAAACAAAGGAAAAGCAAAAGGCAAGGATAGGAAAGGAGGAAAAGGCAAGATGAACCCAGCCTCAACGCCAAAGCAAGAAGGAAAAGGTGGCAGCGAAAACAAGAGCAGTGAAGCCACAGAACAAGAGGAGAATCAACCAAGCATCAAAGCAGCAGGAAAAAGCAATCAGGGCAAAGAAGATGTGACGGAAGGCACAAGAAGTCAAGAAGAACTGGTGTCGGAAGTCACAAGCCTGCTGAGGTCGCTTCGGGTAGATAGAGAGGAGCCAAGAATCGAGAATGGGTATGTTGTCAAGTGGGACAGGGAATCCTGCCGAATTGAACACGTAAGGCAGGGAAAGATTCCCATAGAAATGAACCAAGGATGCCCCACGGTGCAAGAGGTGTGGGGAAAAAGGTTGATGGAAGAAGTAGAAGAAACGGAAAGAAGAAAAGCCAGGATAAGGGCAATTATGGCATGCGGCGTGATGGCCGAAGATGAACACGAGAAGAAGGTGGCTGAACTGCAAGCGCTCTTTCCACAAGTCCCAATGAGGATACTGGAAAGGATCCCGGGGGAGAAGCAATGGGACCCAGATCAACTGCCCTTCAACAGAAGGAAAAGAAGGCAGATACAAAGAGCAAAGGCAGTGGTCATCAACATGTGCTCAGGACCCAACACGCAGCGATGGCGTGACTTGGAAAAAGAAGGAGTGGTGGTGCTCAACCTGGACGTGCTGCTGGGGGTGAATGTGATGGACCCACATGTGGCAGGATGGTTGGAAAGCATCATTGAAAGTGGCAAAGTGGTAGCATACACTTCAGGGCCACCATGCAGGTCAGTCTCACTGTGCCGGCACAGAGCACTTGAAGACGGAGGACCGAAGCCGGTGAGGATGAGACAAGGACCACAGAGGTTCGGCATACAGGGCATCACAGCAGGCATGCAAGAAATGGCAGACCACGATGCAGCACTGTGGTTAAAGAACCTGTGGTACATGAGGAGGATGAAGCAAAGGAATGAGGAAGCAGAAGTGATGCTGGAGCAACCACAAGACCCACAGGAATGGTGCTCAAAGGCAAAGGAATGCCCCACCTTCCTCAACTGGCCAGAAACAAGAAGAACAATCAAAGATCTCGGTCTGATGGAGGTCAAGTTTTGCCAAGGAGGTGTAGGTCACGCAACGGCAAAGCCAACAACACTAGCAACAGACATGCCAGAACTGTTGGAATTGAACGGCATTAAGAGCAACAGCAGAAGCAACACATGGCCCGAGAGCTTGGGGCAAAGATTGCAGATGTCCAGGAGCCTGGCAGAGTGGGCACCTGGACTGGTGGAGATCATCAAAAGAGCAGTGAGAAGACTGACTCGAGATCCACCCATGATGAAAGCCCTTACGGCAAAAGAACGAGAAGCCATGAGAGAGTGGCAGGCTCATGTGGAGATGAACCACATGCCATACAGAAGAGACTGTGGAGTTTGCATAGAGACGATGGGAAGAGATCGGCCAAGAAGAAGACAGAAGAAGCCAGAGCCATTCACGCTGGCACTAGACATAGCAGGACCGTATGTGCCGGGCCACGACCAGGTCCTATACCACAAGCACAAATACATACTCATTGGGGTCATGACAATCCCAATGTGGAAAGGACGGCCAATGGTTGAAGGACTGAGGAGACTAGCCGGCGATGAAGAGCCCATGGCCGAGATCCCAAGTCCACCAGAAGAATCAGAAAAGCAGGAGGACAACAGAGAGGCAAGACAAGAAGAGCAGGCAGGGCAGCCTGGAGAACAAAGAGATGGGCGAGAAGAACCAGATGACCCATTCCTAGCTATTGAAGAGCTAGACGATGAAGCGGAGGAGAATCCTTTTAAAGAGGAAAGTCCAGAAGAAGCCGAAGAAATTTCAGAGGCACAGGCCAAGGACTGTGATGAAAGAAACCAAAAATGGAAAGAATTCATGACAGACACTGAAGAAATGCCAGTTCAATCACTGACAATGGCCGTACCTATACGATCCAGGAAGTATGAAGATGTAGTCAAAGGAGTGGCAAGGATCGTGGCCAGAATGAGAGCACTACACATACCACTGAACAGAATACACACAGATCGAGGCCAGGAATTCTGCAGCAAGGAGTTCCAGAAGTGGATACAGAGCAGAGATCTGTGGCACACCACAACAGCAGGTGACGAACCGTCATCAAACGCAAGAGCAGAGAATCACCTGAAACTCTTACAAGGAAGAACAAGAACATTGATGAAAACAGCCAAGTGCGATGTCACATACCGGCCACTGGCATTGCGATATGCCTCTGAAGAGAAGTTCAGGTCACAACTCCGAGCATGTGGAGTCCCAACACCAGCAATGATACCCTTCGGGGTCAAAGCATACGCCAAAAAGAAACAATGGCAAGACAAGCATCAAATGTGGCGAACACCCATGGTCGCAGTATGGGTGTGGGGCCCAGCATATGACATGAGCATGACAAGCAAGGGGTACTTCCTGGAGACCATGGACACAAACACCTTCATGAGATCCACGGTTATTGTAGTACCTAAGCAAGCACCAGCAATAGCCGACGCACAACAAGCACCTGGTGAAGCATCACCAGGTAACATTCCGGGCAATCCCGGCCCTCAACAAGCAGAGGAGAACGAGGCAGTCCTTTACTCTCCATCCATCGGCCCTGATGCAGACATAGGACACGGAGGTCTACTGGAGGAAGGCCCTGACATGGATGGGGGAGGTGGAACTGGAATTGGAAACACCAACACGTACGAACAGAGGCATTCCAGCACATGATCCACCAAGGATGCGCCTGAACGGTAAACAAGCAGCACCCTTTTACGATGGAAGAGAGTTTCCTCCGACCTTGAGACAAGTACAGGTCGGGGGGGAGTGGATGGGTGAGAGTGCACTGCCAGAAGAAGAAGAAGCACGAGAACAGTGCAAAAGAGGAAGATGGAAAGCACAACAAGAAGATTTGATGTTAATGGAGCATGAAGGAATGGTGAACTAGGTCAAAGAAGAAAGATGCGTAGCAAGAGACCCGGGAACGCTCCACACAGTGCTGAGCGTGGAAGCAGAAATTGGAAGACTAGAAAAGACCCTGGAGGAGCAAGCAAGGATCAGCAAGATCGAGGTGGAAGAAGAAGTGCTCCAAACAAGGGTGATCCCACCAGAAGAGGTGAGGCAGGATATGGAAGGGTGGAAGCCAGTATTCCAAAAAGAATACGACATGCTGAGAGCTGGGCCGATCACCCCCATCTTTGAAGAAGAGATGAGAGAACTTGAAAGGAAGCAAATCCCAATAGAGGTGTTGCCGGCAAAGGCAATTGCATCGAAGAAGCCGCCAAACAGGCGAAAAGGCCGTGTAGTGGTCTGCGGGAATTTCACTGAGGACAGGGATGGGCAGGACATCTCGGTGGGTGGGGTGTGTGCCATGGCAGTACGGGGGGTGGTGCATGTAGCAGCATGCAAAAACTGGACCCTAGGATCCATTGACGTGGCAGGGGCATTCCTGCAAGCACCAAGGCGGGAAAAAGCCACCTTGACGGTGGTGCAGCCCCCCAGGCTGCTGCAACAACTCAACATCACCGAGCCGAACGAGAAATGGCTGGTGAACTGCGCCTTGTACGGCTTTGTGGAGAGCCCGGCAGATTGGGCAAATCACCGTAACCAAAGCATGGAAAACATGACATGGGAAAATGAGGAGCAGCGGTTTTGGTTGGAAAGAACTCCAGAACAACACTTATGGAAAGTGAAGAAACAGAAAAAAGATGGAAAAGCGGAAAGACCGCAAACAGCAGGTTGGGTAGCAGTGTATGTTGATGACTTCCTAGTTGCCATGGAAGCCAGCGAGATAGCAGGAATGTTTCAAGCAATAAAGGCAACTTGGAAGTGCTCAGAGGAGGAATATGTTAGAAGCGACAAAGGAATGCGCTTCTGCGGGTATGAGATCAGAGCACGAGAAACAGGAGGATTTGAAATGACCCAAGAAGGGTATGTCAGAGATCTCATATCAAGGTATGGAGTGGAGGGCACTGAGACAAGTGCAATGCCAAAGGTAGAGGATGACGAAGATGAGGAGAACCCAAAGCCAAGTGTTATTAGACTAGCACAAGGGCTTTGTGGCGAACTGCTATGGGTAGCAGGAAGAACCCGACCTGACACAGCATATGGGGTGGGGTTGATGAGCAGATTGATTCACAGGCGGCCATCCCTAGTAGTGGAGCTAGGATACCACATGCTGAGGTACGTGAGAGGGACACCACAGTTGGGGCTGGTATATAGGCCAGTGGCACCAGAAGAATGGGACACCATCAAAGTCCTTGCTGACACGTCGTTTGCCCCACCACATGAGAAGTTCAGATCAGTACAAGCAGTAGTGATTGAACATGGGCTCAATGTTTTGGCATGGGAAACATCAAGGCAGGCGTTTGTGACACAGTCAACAGCTGAAGCAGAGCTTGTTGGATACAACGAAGCGTTCCAGGTAGGCCAAGCAACAGGAGCTTTGTTGGAAGTTTTGGAAATCAATGTCATGCGAAAACTGCAGGGAGACTGCAAGGCGGGCCTGGCACAACTCACGGGCGACACGGGTCCATGGCGCACCAGGCACCTTCGCTTGAGATCAGCGAAACTCCGAGAAGCTTTGAGAGATCCAGGGTCAGGCTGGAGTGCAGAGCACAAGCCAGGCATTGAGTTAGTAGCAGACGGGCTCACAAAGAGCTTGCAAGGAGCAGCGTTTCAAAGATTTGTTGGAATGCTGAGAATGAGAACTGAGAGAGGAGAACATGCAATAGGCAATGAACCAAAAGTAGCAAAGCTTAGCGTTTCACCCAACAATGAAATCCTCATGAAAGCATGTGCAGTGGTAGGAGTAGCACTGTTGCGGGATGACGTAGTCACAGCCTGTATTCTACTGGTAGCTGCATTTGTTTTGAGGGTGGAGGGAAGAAATCAACAAGACCCGGCACAAGACCGCAAAAGGATCCCCATAAAAAACAGTGGAGTACTAGTATAGTACCACTAGTATACCCTCCCTAAACCCTCCCAGTGATACGTGGAATATAACATGTATATTTCCAATATCTAAAGAGGGCGCGCAACTACGCGGTATATATCTCAAACTTATAAACATACCAAAAACCGAAAACAAATCAGCTCTCCAAAAAACAAATCAGGCATCTCAAAGACTCCAAACAGCTTCACATGAAAAATGCAAACGCAATCTGATGATCTCTGTACGGCTCTTTCTTTTTTTCCTTCGCATTTTCATTGGGTACGGATTGGAATCCAGCCCCTTTTGCAACATCCGTCAGTTGACCATTTGCGAATCGTACCCGAGCTGAAAGTTGCATCCGGGACTGGGTGGGTGGGACCTTTTTAGTCTCCAACCCTTTTGATCCACTAAACATAGTGAGATAAAGGAAAAACATATGAAACCATTCATCACGGAATTCAAGTTGAAAAGAATTCAGGTTTCAGATTTGTTTGTCCAAATAAAAACCGAGGAAAAACAAATCAAGATATAAATGCGAGAAACCAAAACGGGTTCTATCTGGAAATAAAAACCGAGAATTCGAGCAACGGAATTCCAAAAAGACATGTTTGCAGAACATTCAAGTTCTCATAAGCAGGAACCCATAGAAGAATGTCCAGAACCATACAGGACCTTTCCGGAAACCGCGGGAAAAGATAAGCTCAATAAAGAGCAGTGACGCGAGGAGAGAACGCGTAGGCGCAGGGAGAGACGGCGCACAATACGGGCGCAGGCACTAACTAATACACTATCGCAACGAGTCGCGAGTGCGTACTAGTATAGTACCACTAGTATACCCTCCCTAAACCCTCCCAGTGATACGTGGAATATAACATGTATATTTCCAATATCTAAAGAGGGCGCGCAACTACGCGGTATATATCTCAAACTTATAAACATACCAAAAACCGAAAACAAATCAGCTCTCCAAAAAACAAATCAGGCATCTCAAAGACTCCAAACAGCTTCACATGAAAAATGCAAACGCAATCTGATGATCTCTGTACGGCTCTTTCTTTTTTTTCCTTCGCATTTTCATTGGGTACGGATTGGAATCCAGCCCCTTTTGCAACATCCGTCAGTTGACCATTTGCGAATGGTACCCGAGCTGAAAGTTGCATCCCTTTAGGATAACGAGGGCGCCAATCACCAATGGTCCAGCTTTTTCTTTTGTTTCGGTGAAGCTTTCCTCTTCTTACCTTTGTTTTCCAATTTGGCTTTCTGTAGTTCAGTAAAGAACTCCTTGGCTTTATTCATCAGACCGTCAAGCACATACCATCTGGTGTCTCCGCCAACCCATTGAACTCTCCGATCATCTGGGAATTTGCCAAAATCCTCATTGGTGAGGTCGTCTGCCAATTGGTTGTATTCTCGCGGTATCCATTCCAAACCTAACTCACAGTTGCGCAGCCTCAATGTCTCCGAGAGCTCTAACACCAACAGAGTCAAAGGAAACTTAGTACTCATGAGCTTATTGACCGCATAGGTGTTCCCCTGGTTGTCCGTGCCTGCCCGAATCCAACAAGTACCAGCGCTAGCTGTCCCCAGATCCTTTGTCCAGAGTCTAACCGCCACCAAGGTTGCAAGAAGCTCTAAACTTGCAATGACTCTCTTCGGGTTGTTTTTCACAAAGAGCCAAGGCGCCCATTCGGGCTCAATCTTTTCAGAAAACCAAGAACGTATCTCACCCTCTTTGGATTCCAAGAACCCACCAATCCAAGCACCAGTGTCCGTTGCCTTGGCATCGGTGAAGAAAACCACATCAGGAGTTACACTCCTTTTCAAGGGCGGTGGAGTCTGCAAGTCACCGCCTTCCTCCACCCGCCGACCAAGGAAGTAAAGAATGGTCCGTAGCATCGCAGGGAGCTTCAGAGCCCCCTTCTTACTCCTGACAGCCGCAGTCCACGCAAACAATGGCCCCAAGAAAGGACGCTCCCATAGGAGAGCATTTGCAGCAAAACATAGGCGCCCAAGTCCCTGCTCCATCTCTTTCGCAGTGACGCTTCCCGATTCAGCAAGACCTTTGGTCCATTTTGCAACCCAAGCTGCTCTTGAAGGTGAAAGGCCCAGCCTCATGCTGGTGTAGTCTGCAAAAAGCCCTATCCATTCCACTTTCAAGCCACCTCTCTGTTTTGCCCACTTGAAAGGAAACCCAAGAACTGCTAAAAATAGAAAAGCCAGCACTATGCCTCTTCTCCCTTGTCTATCCGGTCCCAGCGCTTCAAGGTCATCCGCAAATATTAACATCTCCACTGGCATTTCTGGTCCAATCAACTCATGAACCAATCTCAAGCCCGAGCCTGCAATGCGACCCCACCAATACGATGCTGAAGCCACTCCAAACGTTCCAACATTGTTGATGTACACATGGTCATCGGTTGAAAGAACCCTACATGCCAAAAGTCCCCTCTCACTGGGGTGATGCAAGAAACGCCTATGAGCTTTACTGATGTCGCCCACGAGACTGAAGACCACTTTGCCCTTGTCTTTGTAGTAAGCCATCAAGTACATCTTCTCTCTGGCCCCCGGACTTCTCTGTTTGTCCCGGCATTTGATTCTATTGTTAACCTTTGTCCCATGCGTTGCATCATGTATTATTCGCTTCTTGTTTCCATGAGACTCCTCCACCAAAACCGATAGGGACGAGATCGCAATCTTATCCCCAAAGCGGCGTTTCGCCTCTTCCAGTGTCATCTTTTCCATGAGCCCTTCTTCGCATTCAGTTTTGAAGTGGTCACGCACGAACTCCTCATGGTCCTTGACCGACTCATAGTTATCACGCCATATCTCTTCACGCATGTATGGATCTTCTTCTAACTTCCATGCTGTTTGCTCCTCGTACATGTGGGGAGTCCTCGGAAGTTGACAAAGGACCCCCACAGGAAACCCTTTCTGGCCTTGCAAGAGGAAACGGTGGTCTGAATCACCTGCACGTTCTAACAGCGCCTGCATGAGCTTCAACCTAAAAGGCTGCCCCTGTGCAATTTCGCCCAGACCCTCAGTCTCATATCCCTCTTCTCTCAAAAGGGTGGTCCAAAGATCCACCAACTTTGACTGTAGCACCTGGTCTCGCACCAGGTTGCAGCCATGTTCACCCTTGGCTGCCATCTGAAAACACTCCAAGTCCAACTGTTGCAAACCACCACAGCTTTCCAAAACTAAACGCAAGGATTTCTCTCTCAGTTTCTTCCAAAAACCGTCAGTGTTCCATGTCCTGTGTTCCAGGTCCCAGCGCCCTGGTGAAGCTAAACCTGCACCATCATGGAATTCTCTGACCTTGCCAGGGGATCTGCAGATCCTTGGTTCACCTCTCCCCCCACGTGTCTTCCAACCTTCTGGTTCTGTGGTTGTAAATTTTTCCGAAGTTGTTGTGGCATTTTGTTAAACCCCTCCGGAGGCCAAAACGACTGAGGTATGAAACTTCTCCAAAATTTGAGAAGCTATCCAACGGCACAGCGCACTGGGCCACTGCTCTGTGCCTTTTGTAGCAAAGCTGTTGCCCGTGTGTCCAATCAGCTGTCGTGCCGCCTGTCTCCTTGTTAGGGGACCCTGGTAAAAACCTTGTTCATCAAAAGTAGGTTTACCTGGCACAAACTCTGACTGTTGTTGAAATTGGAAACCTTTGAGCAGCAACCGCGTGGGTTTCAAATACTCCGTGCCAAAATCAGCTTGATAAAACGCCACTGTTTCCCAACCGCTTTGTTCCAGCAACTCGAAAAAGGTTGGCCATTGCCACATACTGGCCGGGCGTTGGCCATAAAGATTTCCCTGTTGTACTGCTCCAAGGTCTTCTGGGTTTTCAAACAACAGCATAGTGTCTGTCTCAGAAACTTCAATACATACTTCAAAAGAAAAGTCAGTGAGCTCGTTTCCCCATTTGGCTTTCTGTCTTTCGGACCATGTCAATCTCTGTAGTCCTCTCGGCTGCACGTAGGAACGGACCGGTCTGGGTCGCTTTCTGTTCGACCATGTCGCCCGAGTAAATGTGCTGCAAGGCGGTGAAATCAAAATTGCAAAGTAACGTCCACTACGTATTTTGTTTAACAAAAGCTGTCTGTTCTTTGACTTGGTCAAGTCCCAGTTTGGACGGACTTTGATGTCAATCATCTCGACTTGAACTGTGATGCCCATGCGTGAGCCCAGCTTTTTGGCCCATGAAGAAACAGATCCTTTTCGGCTGCTCCCTGAAAAAATGTACAAAACACGGCACACTCTGGTTCCAGTTTCTGCGCCAGTCAAATTCTGTGAAACTGCTCCACTTCCATCCTCTTCCATTAGTCAGTTAGTGCCCGTAGTATCCGGGCTGCTCTCTTTGCAGTTCAAGGCATTGTGACCTTTCTTGTAGCATTTGCTGCAAATATGTGCGAACTTGCAACCTTTGTGCTTGCACGTGCCCTTGTTGAACCGGTAGCAGTATTTTTCTCCTGTAGGTCCTTGTCCTTTCCCCTTGGAGGATCCTTTGGGCGATTTTGTCTTGCCCTTTCCTTTGGCATTCCAAACGCCTGGTGATGGTGTCGACGATGAAGTCGCTCCATAGGATCTCTTTGAGTACAACGCCAATGGAGTAATGAAATGTCGCTCTTTCACTGTTGGGCACTTCTAAGCTTGCTCCAAGGCTGCACCAAGCTGCAGCCTGTCTTTGATCATGATCACGTATGCTCTCTTTCTAATGGCCTGTTCGTAGGCCAAAACCAAGCTCCATGGTGGCGTCTGAATCTGTTGCCCTTGAAGGTCTGTCGAGCTAAGGCCCCAAACGTAATCTCCCAGCAGGTAGTCTTTGTATCTATCAAAGACATCCTTGTCCACATCCTGAATTTCTTCTCTGTTGACATGCTTCAAGGCCAGCATCATGATGCAGTTCTGCATGACGCTTAGCCGCCTCCTCAGCTGTTCAGGCCCCGTTGGTAAGGCCACTGTGGATGAGCCCTTCTTCACACTGAGAGCCCCTTTGGCATCAAAAATAGGCACCAAAACGTCTGGGTCCACTTCGTCCTGGCTAACTACTTCCGACAAGGTTTCCGCCCTGAACTCTCCATTCTCCAGTTCTTGTAGTTTCTTTTCCAAGTACTCCTTTGCAGGAGTAACCTTATCTTCCAGGTGCCCCATTGCCTGCTGGTAGGCATTGCGGAGCTGGACATAGTCTCCTGTGGGGATGGGTTTCGTCCATTCCCTTGTATTCATCTCCGCTTCGACTTCCGCCTGCCTCTTTGCCTTTGTACTGACCTCCTTCCAAGAGCAGATCACAGCTGCCACTTTTGCACGATCTCCCAAGGATGCGGCAGCATCCACATTGAAATCATCCCTAAGCACTTGCACCAAATCCACCTCATCTCTAAAGAAAGCAGAAAACTTGTTAACGCTTGTAACTCCGTGCGTGAAAAACTGAGCCTGCACCTCTTCTGGCACCTCGTTCCTTTCAAAGGTAAAACGCAAGTCTGAATTCCCCAGCTTCAGAGTCTCTTCGAGAGTCTGCGGTCCCACTCCAGGACCAATGACAGCCATGTCCTAACGTGCACCGCCCTCACATGAGGTAAAGAAACTGCTGTATCCAAAATTTATCTTTTCCAGTAATCGCTCTGTACAATATGTCCGATACTTGGAGTCAAATTGTTGTCATCTTCCAACTAAGTGATGTCACCACTCCCTTCTGGATGACTTTCCAAAAAAAAACCGGTTGAAATGACCTAATGCATTAAAAACTTTCCGATTGTCTTAACATCCTAGTGTCGCCCGTGCAAGCTTTTGAATGTTCTCCAGTTCTCCCAACGCTTCCGATGACTTTCGTCACTGCGCTTGAACCGCGGACATCCGTGTGCAATTCCGGCACATTTGTCCAACAACCCAAAATTCAGCGATCTAGGTTCCAAGGGATCTTCCGATCCAAATTGATCTGCAAACCTCATGTGTACCTAGCGCCTGTGTAGAATACAGCATTTCAAAAAATTTGTTTCAATCTGCCAAAATATCCAATGATCTGAATCTCAAAACGGAACATCTTCCGCCAGAACTGGGCTGCTTGACCAGCATTTTTGCATCCGTATGCCCTCCGGTTCTGGTTATGTTCAGAGCCGCCTTTGGCCCCTCCGATGCACGACCCTTCAAGTGTCAATTGACACCACTGAAACAACATGTAGTATCTGAGGTTTGCAGTTGCTGACATGAGACCAAAAATGGAACACTCAACAACGTTTCTGAAGTTTCAAGCCGTTTCACATGAAACCCCCGTCAGAAAAAACAAGAGAAAACATTTAAAAATCCAAGTGATTTTCTCCTATACTAAAGCCAAAGTCAATAGGTTCAACTATCAACTAGTTGACCCTATTCACTTGGATGTTCACGTTTACGCATACGAGAAACGATTTTATACACGCAGTAATATGTACAGACCGGTCTAGAAAGGTTAGACCTGTTCGGCAAGTTAGAGAGAAAGTATTGTCAGCTAGCTGAAATATCCAAACCACAGCCCCTCAGCTACTTTGGCTACCAGCTTTCCCTGATTCCTCAGAGCTAGACGAACTGGTGCTCGAAGAGGTATCCTCCGTGCTGTCATCCTCCCCTTTGGAGGCCGGCCAGCAAACGCGACAGATATGTGTGAAACTAGAATCCGGTGGTTTCTCCATGAATTCTTCTGACGTCTTAAACGTTTTCTCTCTTGCCATCCAGCAACCTCCTTTGGTCTTATGTAAACGTTTGCAACGATTGTTGACATGCACAACTACATATTCAGAATCTCTCTGAACCTTCGGTTCCTGAGTTTCCGGCTGCCCTCGAATTTCTTTCAAATCCAAGGTATCAAGTTCATCTGAAACTGTCTCAAATGGTTCTGGATTAACGCTTGCATCAAAGTAATATGCCATGGATGTTTCAAGTGAAAACAAAATGAAATCACGCTCAGCTTTCGCTATATCCGTCCTGCGCGACCTCAGCCAAGCTCCTGCAGATTCCAAAACGTCCACCTCATCCAAGATTTTCACGCGTTCCGGTTTCCTCAAAACTTTGGCAAACTTCAATTGCAAGTTGGCAACCAAACCATTGTATGATCTAATGTAGGTGTCACTGGCCTCCGGTTTCCACCTGCCAATCAGATTCCTGTCAGTGGTCTGCACGCCTAACATTGCAATACCAGTTGGAAAAGTTGCACGTTCTGAGTGTTCTGTCCAGAATGTTGCAAGATCCTCAGGGATCAGCATTTCCCAATCACTCGACCTTATCAAAGTCTTGCGCAAGAAAGTTGAGTATGCTGTCATGTCCGCATAAGTGGCATACTTCTTTCTGAAACCTTTCCAGTCCTCCGCAAACCTTGGGATCAGGTAATCCCTGTCAAAATCAGCATGTTCTTTGAGCAAATCAAAACCTGTGGTGATCCATTGTGCGCTCCAAACAAATGCATGCTCTGAAACGCAAACTGGCATCTCCTGGACTCTCTTCCCCGGCCCTGAGGTCTTCGTCACCCTGAGAAGAGTGGTCAACCTTCCACTCGTCAAGTGTAGTTCGCCAGGTTTTATTTTCTGCAAATCATCATACCGTAATCCTCCCCAAATCTTGAGAAGTTTGCACCAAGCTAAAACTCCGAGGCAAATCAACACAGAAGTATCCAAAACCATGCACTCCAGAGCTTCGATCACCACTGCAGGATATCTAGGTGCCCGACGTGGTGGCGGACTATCCCTTGACAGTTGTTCAGTGATATAATCCCTAATCTGTATGACTGCACGACTGGATGTGACTATTGAAGATTCATCCAAACCTGCAATCTTCTCGAACCAGTTGATTGCCTTGCAAATAAACCCCGGGATCGTTGGACCGCAAGGCTCATCCATTCTTGAAAAGAGATATTCACAAAACATCCCAGGATGTACAAATGATTCTTCCCCCCAGGCTGACTTCTTCCAGAGCTGCCAAGCTTTCCAAGCCTTGACATATCGTTTCAACGTTGACCCTCTCGTCTTTCCAGCCAGCGCCAAATGAATACGCTCTGAACTCACACAGAAATCCATGCCCTGTAAAACCGGTGCATTGATTGCAGCTAATTGCAGGTACAATTCCCTTGACCATTTCTCTTTCAAGTCAGTTTCCCATTTTCTCTTTGCATCTACTTGATCCTCTTGTACACGGTGTTTCACCCTCAAGGGCTTCCAAACATCTGTAGACGATCCCACAATTGAAGAAACATTTTTATGTGAAACTGTAACATGTTTGGCTTTGAAACGGTCCTCCAGTGATGCCTGTAGCGACGCAGGAAGATGATCACACCGTAGCCGCTTCTGAAAAGGCTCATCTGTATTAACCCTGCACAACCAGGACCTGACTATCTCAACATGTGTGCAATCACAGATCCATCCCAACTCATGACAAACTTGTTCTGCAATACCACGTGCATCTTCCGGTTTGTAAACAGCCAGTTTCTTACTATCCAGACCACAACGTTGGAGAACTGTCCACATTGCCTCTTCGACATTCACATCCATCTACGGGAGTGTGAGCGCTCCGGGCAAAGCCGTCCATTAACGACCTTTTTAGTCTCCAACCCTTTTGATCCACTAAACATAGTGAGATAAAGGAAAAACATATGAAACCATTCATCACGGAATTCAAGTTGAAAAGAATTCAGGTTTCAGATTTGTTTGTCCAAATAAAAACCGAGGAAAAACAAATCAAGATATAAATACGAGAAACCAAAACGGGTTCTATCTGGAAATAAAAACCGAGAATTCGAGCAACGGAATTCCAAAAAGACATGTTTGCAGAACATTCAAGTTCTCATAAGCAGGAACCCATAGAAGAATGTCCAGAACCATACAGGACCTTTCCGGAAACCGCGGGAAAAGATAAGCTCAATAAAGAGCAGTGACGCGAGGAGAGAACGCGTAGGCGCAGGGAGAGACGGCGCACAATACGGGCGCAGGCACTAACTAATACACTATCGCAACGAGTCGCGAGTGCGGACAAGGGGGCATACCATATGGATACGACCGAAGCGGCACGGTCACCCATAATTGTGCGGGCCCGGGCATACCGCACGTAGGCGATCCACGGGATCAAGTAGGAGTAGGTGGTAGGAAAGATGAAAACCTCAACGCGCCAAAGTTGTGCGCGTTGCGTTTCTCGGGCCAAAGCCATGGGAAGCCTCAGGACGACAGACCGAGAGGAGTCGTGCAGCGTGGAAGAGCTGCCATGGAATTGATAGACAGCAGGAGACAGGCAGCTGAAAGCACGGTGGGGGGAGAATCTCAAGCTGGTAGTGTGGTTGGGCCCGATGCAGGCTCGGATGGGGCACACTCAGAGCTGGAGGGATTGCAATCCATGCGTGAGTTGCGAGCTGCGTTAGCGGAACTGGAAGGCACAGAGATGCGGGACCAGAGGGAAGTGCCACAAGCCAGCGAAGCTGCTCCTGTTCACGAGATGGCAGCGTCGTCCCGAGAGGGCTTAGGTCAAAATCAAGGTGCTCAAGAACCTTGGAACCAGAAAGAGTTCCAAGACATTAGGAGATCAAGCAAAGATACGTGGAACATGACACTGCGTGATCAAGGCTGGATTGTGCGTGAACATCGAAAGCCGAGAGTGAGAGCTTTTCACCCAGTACATGCATCAACTCCAGTGGACTGCGCAGAGCTTCAAAGCAACCGGGTGACCAAGAAGGTTTGGCCTCATGGACAGCTAGTCGAAGATCAGTGGACTCAAGCAAGTCACTGGACTGGCGAGCCGTGGATGGGATATACCTTTTTCCAAATCAAGGATGATGACGACGGTAGTTTTGAACTAGTAGGGCCTTGAGCTGACTAGGATTTTCAACTCCCGTGAAAATGGGGGAGTGCAGAACCGCAAGCACAAACATGTGCAGTTTACATGGAACATTCATGCCTCAATTGTAGGCCTTTTACTATCAAGCGAATGTCAAAAGGAGCTGTAGTTCCGCAGAAAGGAATGGGTGTGGGTAAAATGATCACCCCTACAAAATTGATAATTGATAATTGAAGATGTGCAATTTTGTAATTGAGTTGGTGTGCTCACCGGACCTCCTGGAGATTTTGAATTCGAACGTAGATATAAACTGTTGGATAGTCAAACTCTATATACATGATCATGAACCAACAGTGGTTTTGAATACAGCCCAAAAGGTATTTTCAGAATCCATAAATTATAATACCACTTTGGATAATATATTGATATAGCACATGTTGTTAAATACCACTGGGTATAATCCAATTAAGAAAATTGTCTTTGACAACATGTGATTGTTTTTCCAACCGGGACCTTTTCAGGGATATTCTAACTATAGATCTTGCCAGGGGCTGACAACTCGGCTCCCCCGTAAAGGGAGCTTAGCCAAAAAACGTGACGGGATTCCAGAATCCCGTCATCACCCCCCTATGTGGGGGACGCCCCGGAAAGCGAGCGAGTGTGCTACTATAGTGTGTAAGGTGCACTCTGTGTGAAATATATGCTTTGTATGTGAATGATATCAAATATGTAGATATAATATGTATGGTGTTTACTATGATTGAAACATATGCTTTATATGTGAATGATATAAAATATGTAAATATAATATGTATGGTTGGATAGTCAAACTCTAGATACAATATCCTCTAGATCCATGAAAAGACTGAATTTTTAAAGGATGCTTGGAGTTGAGCATGTATTTGTGGTGTTCCCTGCCCCTTCCTCCACATCTACCCATCCAAAGTTCATTCTTGGAGCTGTTTGAAAGCAAGCTTTAAAAGGAAAATGGCATTAAAAAAATAGGAATCCGAGATCTCACCATCCAAAGTTGAAATTGCAGGTTTTGAAAAGAAACCACAAAAGGAAAATGGGATGAGAAAAGAAGGAATCCACGATCTTACCATTTAAAGATCAGTCTTGCAGGTTTTTGAATAGAAAGCTGTGAAAGGAAAAGGAGATGAGAAAAGTACAGAAAAGTAGGAATCCAAGATCGACCATCCAAAGTTCATTTGTGCTAGTACTGTGCTAGGACAGTTGGGCAAAACTATAGATAGAATATCCTCTAGAACCATGAAAAGACTGAATTTTTAAAGGATGTTTGGGATTAAGCATGTATTTGTGGGCTCCACATCTACCCATCCAAAGTTCATTCTTGGAGCTGTTTGAAAGCACACTTTAAAAGGAAAATGGCATTAAAAAAGTAGGAATCCAAGATCTTACCATCCAAAGTTGAAATTGCAGGTTTTCGAAAAGAAACCACAAAAGGAAAATGGGATGAGAAAAGAAATAATCCACGATCTTACCATTCAAAGTTCAGTCTTGCAGGTTTTTGAAAAGAAAGCTGCGAAAGGAAAAGGAGATGAGAAAAGTATAGAAAGTAGGAATCCAAGATCGACCATCCAAAGTTCATTTTTGCTAGTGCTGTGCTAGGACAGTTGGGCAAAACTATAGATAGAATATCCTCTAGAACCATGAAAAGACTGAATTTTTAAAGGATGCTTGGAGTTGAGCATGTATTTGTGGTGTTCCCTGCGCCTTCCTCCACATCTACCCATCCAAAGTTCATTCTTGGAGCTGTTTGAAAGCAAGCTTTAAAAGGAAAATGGCATTAAAAAGTAGGAATCCAAGATCTTATCATCCAAAGTTGAAATTGCAGGTTTTTGAAAAGAAGCAACAAAAGGAAAATGGGATGAGAAAAGAAGAAACCCACGATCTTACCATTCAAAGTTCAGTCTTGCAGGTTTTTGAATAGAAAGCCGTGAAAGGAAAAGGAGATGAGAAAAGTACAGAAAAGTAGGAATCCAAGATCGACCATCCAAAGTTCATTTGTGCTAGTACTGTGCTAGGACAGTTGGGCAAAACTATAGATAGAATATCCTCTAGAACCATGAAAAGACTGATTTTTTTAAGGATGTTTGGGATTAAGCATGTATTGTGGCGCTCCCTGCCCCTTCCTCCACATCTACCCATCCAAAGTTCATTCTTGGAGCTTTTTGAAAGCAAGCTTTAAAAGGAAAATGGCATTAAAAAAATAGGAATCCAAGATCTTACCATCCAAAGTTGAAATTGCAGGTTTTGAAAAGAAACCACAAAAGGAAAATGGGATGAGAAAAGAAGGAATCCACGATCTTACCATTTAAAGTTCAGTCTTGCAGGTTTTTGAATAGAAAGCTGTGAAAGGAAAAGGAGATGAGAAAAGTATAGAAAGTAGGAATCCAAGATCGACCATCCAAAGTTCATT
>CAMXCT020003349.1:0-21828 GCA_947184155.2 Cladocopium goreaui
ATATGTATTGACCTGTCGAGTTTGAGCGATATGTGCTGAAGTCTGGATGGGTTACAGCGTATACCTATGGAATGGAGTTCATCTCAAAAGGGGGTGTGAAAATTTGACATCTGTGGTGAGATGAATCCATTGGTCTTTTCTGCATTGGAAGAAGTGAATTTGGTTTTCATCCTGATGATGAGCTCAACCGTGATGGTTGACATCGTATTTGCACGTTTCATGTTTTGCACGTTTTATTGGAGATGACGAAACCCAACAACGATATACTTTTCGTCTCCTTTGAGTACTTTGATTGCACGGAGAACATTGTGAGGATTTGAATTTGTATAGTGACATGGAAAATCAAACCATTTTCCATATACTTTGCTTTAGTTTTCGTCGACGAAGTGCACGAAGGAATCGTGAGAAGATCGTAGAATTCATTTTTGTGACTTCGGAAGAAGGAACTTTGTTTGACATTGATTGGAGAAGAGTAGTGTGTTTTGTCTCTCAATGATGATAGAGCAACGTTCTGAAAGGCATTCAGAACTGGAGTTGCTAACAGATCTGAGGGAGACATCATGAATCATGTTTTGGTGCTTGAAATGTTTCAACGTTTTTCAAACACTCAAACTTATTTAAACAAACAAACCATGTCTTGATGTAAAGACTTTTTTGTGAGGACATGTGTTTTTGATCGCTTTTGTGAAAGTTAGCAGAAAGATGCTGACTGGCGACTCCGCATCATTTTGTGTCAAGGCGTGACACACCAACAAGAACCATAGCGACATGAGCAAACATCTTGTTTCTGTGCTTGTGTGTAAAAGTGGCTAAGCTCTGGGAGTAGTTGACTTGGTAGCGTGGACGGTTCTAGTGAGTTAAGGACGACGTCCTGGACGCTGACCCAAGGGTTTCGAAGGTTGCGTACCTTCCGCACAAAGTTGAGCAACATGCAAACAAAGCTCCATCCAAATAATGTGGTTGCATCTGCCACAGTACCAGTGCTGTCGTAGTGTGGCATTCAAAGAACAAGTTCGCACGAGATACAAACTGCAGAACTGTTCGGGACAGGCAGGATGTCATCGTTCCTGAAGGACCCGCAGTGCATTGCAGCACGTACCAGAAACATTGTAAAATCGTAGCAAACCTCCGACTGACGTGCCACTCACCCAGAGAGTAGACAGGCAGCAGAGTTGCCACACAGTAGGAAACAGCAAAACAACACACAATTACGAAGATCACACAAAATAAATATGCCCACCCTGTCATCGCGCAAATGCTCCACTATGATGTGCGTGACGACTTGCCCCCTTCAGAATGTGTGCCGTGGCCACACTGTAAACAATGAATCGCACACAGTCTCAAACGCAATTTCAATGAGCACTAATACAGCCGTCAACGTTACCCACGGCTGAGGTTAAACATTCTGCCCAAACCCATCCTCCACGCACCTTCCTATTGATCAACTGACCTGGTATAGGATACCTATGGCTGGTCTTTCGCTCCTGCCCAACATTACATTTGGTGTTGTGAGTTGATTTAATAGCATCTAACTTTTTAGAGAGACTGTGGTGAGAAGTTGAAACAAGGAAGGGAGAGGGGTCACTTACACATGCAGCTCGCTGAACACGGCAGAAGATTTTATGCAGATTGACATAATTATCCTCCGTGAGCATCAAACTTTAAGCTGGTTTGTAGGAAACCGTAAGGTATTTTTATTTTAACCTGTTTTTTTTTTTGTGGCCGGCGCCATTATCTTTCGACTGGTCACCACACTTGAGGCTTACCTGCGGACCAGCGGGGAATCGAACTACCACCGGTAGTCTGACGCCCTACCAACTACTCCACAGGGACGCCTTTTTATTTTTTCCTGGAAAGAATGGAAAACTATTCGGCTGACACCGAACGGTTTTTGTCGGCCTAGTTGAGGTAATGGAATGTGATAAGATGTTTGGGTTTGGTTTTGCAACAACGAGCTGGAAGAGAAGCTTTTCTTTTGCTTCAGTGAAGCATGTGGCTTTACAACCTGCTTGAGCTGGAAAGAATTTGTTTTTCCATTGGTTTCGGAAGAGTTCCAAGGCTGTTTTCAATCTCCATTTTGAAAGAATTGAACGACCTGGCGAAAGCCATACGGCGTTGGACGGAAAAAAAAAAATCCATTTTGAAAGAAGGCGAGACGAAAAAGAGGCGTGCCAAATCCACATGTTGGAGCGTGTAGCAAGCCTGTTTTTCGGATTGCGATATGATGCTCCGAACGCCCCTCACTGCTTCAAAAGTTCACCAGGAATATGAAACCACAAAAGGCAGAAAGGATGACACAAATCCACGTGCTAAACAGAGGTTGGGAGTCCTAATCTATACTTTCCCAACACCAAAACGGGCATCAAAGAAATCGAACAATTCAATGACATCATCTTGCGCATCTTCCGCTTTCTTGCGGAGTCGTCTGGAGTCACAAAGTTGGAACTCTTTCAACTCTTTGCCCAGTAAATGGCTCATCAATGCTTGGGACCATACGCAAATCTGGCTGGGAGATTTGCATTTCGTCTTCTCGCCGGTTGATATTTTTCTTGATCTATGGGCTTTGAGTTGTACAGGTGCAACTTGGTTATCCGGGTCCAAGTTTTTGTTGCTTTGATTATTTAATTCACCTTTCTAGGAGCGAGACTTTGAGCTATATCGGTCGCATTCCGGAAAAATCCCATTCAAATGGGGTTTCAGCAGATGTACCCACCCCGCCTCCAAGACTCCGCAACTACTGTAAAGACATCAAACCTGACACAAAATTGTGGTAAAACCGAAATTTTGCATCTCCAGCTTCTTGCGGAATCTGCTGGAGTCATGAAGTCGAAATTCTCCCCCAATGCACAAAAAGGATTCATCCGTATTATTATTCTTTAACGGATGATTTCTCCGGGCGACATACACAACCCAACTGCAAGGAGTCTGAGGAGCGAAGGGGGAAACTCCCAAAACAAACAATCCATCAAGAGACCAAAGCAAAACTGAGCAGTGTGACGCCAAATCGTGACAAAACGATTCACTGCAAACGCAGAAAAAAGCATCCCGGCAGCAATGTTGCACCTCAGCCACGCCATGCTGCGAAAGCCTGCGACAACAATACCCAAACAATACCAAACAATATGGTGCTTTCGCAAAGATTGGCAACATGCAGGAGACCTTCTATCAGTAATCATATTGAGAAACGAATGGGGCTTGAAGGGGGACCTTAAGGGCGGGCTTAAAGGGAGGCTTCAGAGGTGCTTGAAGGAGCTTCAAGGGGAGCTTGAAGGGGAGGCTTAAGGAGGGCTTAAGAGGGAGCTTAAGCGGAGGCTTAAGGGGGGCTTCAAGGGGGGCCTTAAGGGGGCGTTTAAGGGGGCGAGGCTTAAGGGAGGCTTCAAGGAGGGGCTTAAGGGGGGCTTCAAGGGGGAGCTTAAGGGGGATGCTTCAAGGGCTTAAGGGGGGTTTAAGGGGGGGCTAAAGCGGGAGCTTAAGGGGGGGTTTCAAGGGGGGGCTTAAGCGAAGGTTAAAGGGGCGGCTTAAGGGGGGGCTACTACTACTCCTATTACTACTACTAGTAGTTGTATCACTAGTAGTAGTACTGGTAGTAATAGTAGTAGTAGTGAGTCGAGCAGTAGTAGTAGATAGTAGTAGAGGAGTAGTAGTAGTAGTAGTAGTGGTCAGTAGGTAGTAGTAGTAGTAGTAGTAGTAGTAGTCGTAGTTAGTAGTAGTAGTAGTAGTAGTTAGTAGTGTAGTAGTAGTAGTAGTAGTAGTAGTAGTAGTTAGTTAGTCGTTAGTAGTAGTAGTAGTAGTTAGTAGTAGTTAGTAGTCGTAAGTAGTCGTAGTATCGTAGTAGTAGTAAGTAGTAGTATAGTAAAGTAGTACTAAGTAGTAGTAGTACTAAGTAGTAGTAGTACTAAGTAGTAGTAGTAGTACTAAGTAGTAGTAGTAGTACTAAGTAGTAGTAGTAGTACTAAGTAGTAGTAGTAGTACTAAGTAGTAGTAGTAGTACTAAGTAGTAGTAGTAGTACTAAGTAGTAGTAGTAGTACTAAGTAGTAGTAGTACTAAGTAGTAGTAGTAGTACTAAGTAGTAGTAGTAGTACTAAGTAGTAGTAGTAGTAAGTAGTAGTAGTAGTACTAAGTAGTAGTAGTACTAAGTAGTAGTAGTAGTACTAAGTAGTAGTAGTACTAAGTAGTAGTAGTAGTACTAAGTAGTAGTAGTACTAAGTAGTAGTAGTACTAAGTAGTAGTAGTAGTAGTAGTAGTAGTAGTAGTAGTAGTAGTAGTACTAAGTAGTAGTAGTAGTAGTAGTAGTAGTAGTAGTAGTAGTAGTAGTAGTAGTAGTAGTAGTAGTAGTAGTAGTACTAAGTAGTTAGTAGTTAGTAGTTAGTTAGTAGTTAGTAGTTAGTAGTTAGTAGTTAGTAGTTAGTAGTTAGTAGTAAGTAGTAAGTAGTAAGTAGTAAGTAGTAAGTAGTAAGTAGTAAGTAGTAAGTAGTAAGTAGTAAGTAATAAGTAGTAAGTAGTAAGTAGTAAGTAGTAAGTAGTAAGTAGTAAGTAGTAAGTAGTAAGTAGTAAGTAGTAAGTAGTAAGTAGTAAGTAGTAAGTAGTAAGTAGCAGGTAGCAGGTAGCAGGTAGCAGGTAGCAGGTAGCAGGTAGCAGGTAGCAGGTAGCAGGTAGCAGGTAGCAGGTAGCAGGTAGCAGGTAGCAGGTAGCAGGTAGCAGGTCGCAGGTCGCAGGTCGCAGGTCGCAGGTCGCAGGTCGCAGGTAGCAGGTCGCAGGTCGCAGGTCGCAGGTCGCAGGTCGCAGGTCGCAGGTCGCAGGTCGCAGGTCGCAGGTCGCAGGTCGTAGGTCGTGTAGGTCGTAGGTCGTGTAGGTCGTAGGTCGTGTAGGTCGTAGGTCGTATAGGTCGTAGGTCGTGTAGGTCGTAGGTCGTATAGGTCGTATAGGTCGTATAGGTCGTATAGGTCGTATAGGTCGTATAGGTCGTATAGGTCGTATAGGTCGTATAGGTCGTATAGGTCGTATAGGTCGTATAGGTCGTATAGGTCGTATAGGTCGTATAGGTCGTATAGGTCGTATAGGTCCTAGGTCGTAGGTCGTATAGGTCGTATAGGTCGTAGGTCCTAGGTCGTAGGTCCTAGGTCGTAGGTAGGTAGTAGGTAGGTAGTAGGTAGTAGGTAGTAGGTAGGTAGTAGGTAGTAGGTAGGTAGTAGGTAGGTAGTAGGTAGTAGGTAGTAGGTAGTAGGTAGTAGGTAGTAGGTAGTAGGTAGTAGGTAGTAGGTAGTAGGTAGTAGGTAGTAGGTAGTAGGTAGTAGGTAGTAGGTAGTAGGTAGTAGGTAGTAGGGAGTAGGTAGTAGGTAGTAGGTAGTAGGTAGTAGGTAGTAGGTAGTAGGTAGTAGGTAGTAGGTAGTAGGTAGTAGGTAGCAGGTAGTAGGTAGTAGGTAGCAGGTAGCAGGTAGCAGGTAGCAGGTAGCAGGTAGCAGGTAGCAGGTAGCAGGTAGCAGGTAGCAGGTAGCAGGTAGCAGGTAGCAGGTAGCAGGTAGAAGGTAGCAGGTAGCAGGTAGCAGGTAGCAGGTAGCAGGTAGCAGGTAGCAGGTAGCAGGTAGCAGGTAGCAGGTAGCAGGTAGCAGGTAGCAGGTAGCAGGTAGCAGGTAGCAGGTAGCAGGTAGCAGGTAGCAGGTAGCAGGTAGCAGGTAGCAGGTAGTAGGTAGTAGGTAGTAGGTAGTAGGTAGTAGGTAGTAGGTAGTAGGTAGTAGGTAGTAGGTAGTAGGTAGTAGGTAGTAGGTAGTAGGTAGTAGGTAGTAGGTAGTGGGTAGGTAGTAGGTAGTAGGTAGTAGGTAGTAGGTAGTAGGTAGTAGGTAGTAGGTAGTAGGTAGTAGGTAGTAGGTAGTAGGTAGTAGGTAGTAGGTAGTAGGTAGTAGTAGTAGTAGTAGTAGTAGTAGTAGTAGTAAGAGTAAGAGTAAGAGTAAGAGTAAGAGTAATAGTAGTAGTCCCCCCTTGAAGCCCCCCCTAAAGCCTCCGCTTAAGCCATCCCTTATACGTGGTCTGAGACAAGAAAGGCTCCTTGCTACTTGGCAGTGACTTGGTAGAGGTGCCGGACTAAAATTCTAAAGGGTTTGTTGGGGGTCATTAGTTCGTTCCAAGTAGCCGCGGACATTGGAATACTGCCCAACTCCGGCAAGACTCCCCAACTAAAGACATCAAAACTGGCACAAAATTGTGGTAAAACCGAAATTTTGCATCTCCAGCCTTCTTACAGAATCTGCTGGAGTCATGAAATCGAAATTCTCCCCCAATGTAAATAAAGGGTTCATCCGGTTTTAATATATACTATTATTCTTTAACCGGATGATACTGAACTCCGGGCGACACACACAACCCGACCCGCAAAGTTCCCGCGTTAGGAGTCTAGGGGGCAAGGGAAGGAACCCAAAAATGAACAACGCATCAAGAGACCAAAACAAAATTGAGCAGTGCGACGCCCAATCCTGACAAAACGATCCACTGCCAACGTAAACGCAGAAAAAAGCATCCTGCCAGAAATGTCGCAGCAGAATCAGCACCTCACCCACGCCATGCTGCGAAAGTCTGCGACAACAACACCCAAACAATACCAAACAACATGGTCCTTTCGCAAAGATTGGTAACATGCAGGCGGGACTGGAGACCTTCAGTCAGAAAACGTGTTCCCAGGATCCTGCCATTCCGTTGGACTTGCAAAAGCATTGCTGTTTGTTAAAGCTGGGACAATTTTGGGAAAAAAGGTCACTGCAGCAATCTCATTTTAGGTGCCGCAAACACATTGGCTTTTTCGACTCCAAGAAGTGGTCCTCCCAGTTGCGTTGAAAGCTTGCTGCTCAAACAAACCCAACTTTGATCCACTTGCGTAATGCGAAGAGCTTTGTGTCTCGCGCAGCTGCAAAAAATGGGATTGCCACACGCTACCGCTTTTCACTTTGGACAGGGCCATTCCGAGGCTGTTTTCAACCTCTATTTTAATAGCAGGCGAGACCATGGGGTTGCGACATGACGCTCGGAACGCCCCCAGCTGCTTCAAAAGTTCACCAGAAACAATGAAACCACAAAAGGCCCCCAGCTGCTTCAAAAGTTCACCAGAAACAATGAAACCACAAAAGGCAGGAAGGATGACACAAACATCCACGTGCTGAACTTTGCGTTCAAAGATCCACTTCCGTAATGCGAAGAGCTTTGTGTCTCGCGCAGCTCGCAAGGTTCCACACTGCCAAAAATGGGATTGCCACGCGCCACCGCTTTTCGCTTTGGACAGGGCCATTCTGAGGCTGTTTTCAATCTCTATTTTAAAAGCAGGCGAGACGAAAAACAGGCGTGCCAAATCCACACGTTGGAGCGTGTAGCAAGCCTGTTTTTCGGATTGCGATATGATGCTCCGAACGCCCCCAGCGGTTTCAAAAGTTCACCAGAAACATGAAACCACAAAAGGCAGGGAAGGATGACACAAACATCCATGTGCTAAACAGAGGTTGGGAGTCCTAATTCTATATACTTTCCCAACACCAAAACGGGCATCAAAGAAATCGAACAATTCAATGACATCATCTTGCGCATCATCCGTTTTCTTGCGGAGTTGTCTGGAGTCACAAAGTTGGAACTCTTTCAACTCTTTCCCCATTGTAAATGGGGTTTCAGCAGGTGTACCTACTCCGCCCGACTCCGGCAAGACTCCGCAACTAAAGACATCAAAACTGACACAAAATTGTGGTAAAACCGAAATTTTGCATCTCCAGCCTTCTTACGGAATCTGCTGGAGTCATGAAGTCGAAATTCTCACCCAATGCAAATAACGGATTCATCCGGTTTTAATATACACTATTATTATTCTTTAACGGATGATTCTGAACTCCGGGCGACATACACAACCCAACCACAAGGAGTCTGAGGAGCGAAGGGGGGAAACTCTAAAACAAACAATGAATCAAGAGACCAAAGCAAAACTGAGTAGTGTGACGCCCAATCGTGACAAAACGATCCACTGCAACGCAAACGCAGAAAAAAGCATCCCGCCAGCAATGTTGCAGCGGAATTAGCACCTCAGCCACGCCATGCTGCGAAAGCCTGCGACAACAATACCCAAACAATACCAAACAACATGGTGCTTTCGCAAAGATTGGTAACATGCAGGCGGGGCTGGAGACCTTCTATCAGTAATCATATGGACCTTAAAGCCCCCCCTGAAGCCCCCCCTTAAGCTCCCCCTTGAAGCCCCCCCTTAAGCCTCCGCTTGACAAGGGGGGCTTGAAGGGGACTTAAGGAGGGCTTAAGAGGGGGCTTAAGCGGATGCTTAAGGGGGGCTTCAAGGGGGGCTTAAGGGGGGGCTGCAAGGGGTGGCTTAAGGGGGGCTTCAAGGGGGGGGCTTAAGGGGGGGCTTAAGGGGATGCTTCAAGGGGCGGCTTAAGGGGCGGCTTAAGGGGGGGCTAAAGAGAGGGCTTAAGGGGGAGTTTCAAGGGGGGGCTTGAGGGAAGGTTTCAGGGGCGGCCTTTCAAGGGTCCCACTATTGTTACTACTACTACTACTACTCCTACTCCTATTACTACTACTAGTAGTTGTATTACTAGTAGTAGTACTAGTAGTAGTACTGGTAGAAATAGTAGTAGTAGTAGTAGTAGTAGTAGTAGTAGAAGTAGTAGTAGTAGCAGCAGGAGCAGGAGCAGGAGCAGTAGTAGTAGTAGTAGTAGTAGTAGTAGTCGTGGTAGTAGTAGTAGTAGAAGTAGTAGTAGTAGTAGTACTAGTAGTAGTAGTAGTGGTAGTGGTAGTGGTAGTGGTAGTGGTAGTGGTAGTAGTAGTAGTAGCAGCAGGAGTAGTAGTAGGAGTAGTAGTAGTAGTACTAGTAGTAATAATAATAGTAGTAGTCCCACCTTGAAGCCCCCCCTTAAGCCTCCGCTTAAGCCATGCCTTAAGCGTTCCCTTAAACTCCCCTTGAAGCCGCCCCTTAACCCCCCCTGAAGCCCCCACCTTAAGCCCGCCCTTAAGCGCCGCCTTGAAGCTCCCCCTTAAGCCCCTTGGGTTCCCCCTTGAAGCACCCCCCTTGAGCCCCCCTTAAGCCCCCCCTTAAGCCCCCCCTTCAAGCCCCCCTTTGACGAAGGGGGTGGGCCCGCCCTCTCAGTAATCGTGTTCCCCGGGATCCTGCCATTCCGTTGGACTTGTAAAAACGGAAATAGAATGGCAGAAGCCTTCGAAACCAGAACATCAAAAAACTTCATTAATCGATTGAGAACTTCAAAACGTATTGGAAACAGCAGTCCGAAATTAAATTTCAGAAAACTTTAGAAATTCTGGGATGCATCTGAGCCTGCGAGGCAGCACAGTTACCAACTACTTCAAGTTCAGCCTTGCTGGGAATTCTACAATACTATTATATAGTTTCGAGTCCCCGTGAGCTTTCTGCCAATATGTTTTGCGTCCAAGGCCTGGCCTCGGCCAGGCCTCGCCGAGCCTCGAAGCGCCTCGATTGCAGGCTTTGGAAACGGGACCTCTTTCATCAACTTAACAGAAAGAGAAAGATTGTCATTATCAAGACAAGCAGGCACAAGGGGCTAGTTTCTAGGTTCGGTTTTGGCACCTGAAACTGATATGATTTTTAGAGACAGAGTTGAAGCCTCCCTTATTTGAGGCCCTTATTGCCAACGCGGTGTTTTTCTGTGACGCCGATACGCTTCTGCATTGGAATTGCACAGCTGAAGAAGGTGCTTGGGTGCCCTTCCAAAAATTCTCATTGACGACCCAGATGCGTCGCTTTTTCCGGCATTGCTGGATGGTGTCCCTACAGGTATCCACAAAGATATCCCGGCCAGTCATGTATTTTCCCCTTGGATCCTGCCAAAGATGACACGCATGTTGATGTGTCAACGCATTTCAGCAAGTGGAAATCGGCGGAGGACCACCCTGCCTGATATGACCTTTAGCCTCCTGCAGGAGGAACTTCGCCAAGGCTGGATCCAGCCATTTCCTGGAGACCTGGGTCAAGCCCAGCTGCACAGACCCCCGCGACTCGTCATGGACCCGTTCGGCATGTTGAGTTCCTGAAAAACAGACAATGCCGTCCCCGCATGACGCGCTGCGCTCATTCCCGATTCGTGATTGCGCAGAACCTCCATCTGCATTTAGTCTAGACATCCGCAGGGCACATAAGAGGGTCCGAGCCAAATCTTCAGAACAAGGCTTGCTGATGTTCCGGTACAACCAACAGCTTTTCTATTGCACCGTCTGCCCGTTCGGGGCGCGGTTCAGCCAGCATTGGTGGGGTCGGATTGGATCTTTCCTTGTCCGCCTCTTCCATAGGTTCTTGTACTTGAAACATTGCTTGTACTTGCTTGTACTGACTTCCCCGCAGTCAATTGTCGCTCTCCAGGCAACCTATCTAGTCTTGCTGTGCCAACTTTTCCGCATCCATGTCAGATGGAAGAAATGCAACCTCTCGCCCCGTCAAACCTGGATAGGTTGGTCTTTCGATTTTCATGCAGGTTTGGTATCGTTGCACCCGGATAAGCGTTCCAAGCTCTTGCATTTGATTGCCCAAATGCTCCCCCACCTGCGGCTGAAACTTTTGGAAAAGTTCTTGGGCCTAGGGATGTGGTGTACAAGCTTGTATCCAACCATCCGTGTTCATTTGCATTGGTTGTATTCAGACCTTGTGAGCGCACCTGATACCCAATTTAGCTGTGACCCAGGTCAGTGGCAGCAACTGCTGGCATGTTTGTCTCCGACCCCAGCGTTTTTGCAGCAACCAGCCTCCACTGCGATCCCACCAAGCGCACTCTGGTTTCTGTTAGACTAGACACAATCACGAGAGCTCTTTGCAGGATGTGGCCCAAGTAATCATTACATCAAAGAGAGTTTGGATGCGAGTTAGAAATCCCAGCACCAACAACAGAAAACTCTCACTAGATTCACTGCGTGTCTTGCAGCTGTTTTCAGCAATGGTTGCAAGCCGGCCAGTGGATGCTCAGTATGCGGTCCAAAGCCAAATGGTTAGGATCTGCATTTGCTGACGCATGTGCCAGCGGCTCCACGTGTGGCATTGGGGGCTTTGTCCAGCCTCCCGCTGGTCCCGCCATTTGGTTTTCCGAAAGATTCAGCACTGCGGATTTTGCTGCCCTAAGTATCCAGTTAGGCGCTGACCTGCAAAAACACATAGCTTTTCTTGAGGCCTTTGCGCCAGTTGGGATCTTGCGTATTTTGGTGAAAACTTGTAGTAACCAGCGTCTCAACTTAGCCTTTGTTTCGCACGCAGATAACACGGGTGCCGAAGCACGGCTTAATAGCTTGTTCAGCACCAAGTATCCCATGAATCTTTTGTTGGAAAAGGTTAGTTTGCTCTTAGGCTAAGCGCAATATCCTTCTGGATGCTCGGCATGTTCCGGGCATTCACAACCAAGATGCTGATTTGTTGAGCAGATGGGATGAAATTGCTATCCTTCCAACGAAATGTGCAGCCAAGAAAAGAGTGCGGTTCAATGTACAGGACTTGTGGCAAACTACGAATATTCCCTACGACTATTTCGCTTCCTTGGTTCCAGTTTTAACTGCCTCACCCACAAACACATGGGGAAAATATAGCGGGCTCACCAGTTCAAGATTACATCGGCTGGTCCCAGAATAACTTGGGTCCAAACACCGGGTTCCAGCCTGTTCAGCTTCAGATTTGTTGCAAATTCCGGAAGTTAAAACAGGTGCCTTTGCAGCGCTTTGAGACACATGTCAGTAGCCAGAGTTCGAGAGTTGAAATTAGAACTGGTTGTGTACTTGTTCACAGTTGTTTTGATTTCAAACCTTCGGATCGCATTTTGGTCCATAGATCGAACTCGCAGCTGCAGCAATGTGAAAAGAAACCACGACCCCCCCCCGCCCAGAGGGTTGCATGGGGCGCGGAAGATTGAAGAACAAACACTTTCATCGAAAACCAAGCCAAGCGACCCAGTTGCGGCAACACCTTGAAATGATTTGGGCGTTTCCAACTGGACTTATTACGTTTCCTTCACTTGACAGGCTACATCCTGTAAGGGAGTGGGTCCAAACACCGGGATCCAGCCTGTTCAACTTCAGGTTTGGTCCAAGCACCGGGATCCAGTCTGTTCAGCTTCAGATTTGTTGCAAATTCCGGAAGTTAAAGCAGGTGCCTTTGCAGCGCGTTGAGACACATATCAGTAGCCAGAGTTCGAGAGTTGAAATTAGAACAATGAATGTTCCATCAGTCGGCCCCTGATGCATGCTGATGCATGCTGACTCTTCACAATGGGAAGCATCCCGGCCCACAAAGACGTGGGCAGAAGAGAAATTATTCCGTGGCAAAGACCAATTATCGCATTCGGGCAATTTAATCTTCAGTTCAAGGACAAAAAATGTTCTGGATACCCTTGCTCAATCGTAAGCTTGATACTTATTTCAGGCAACAGAGCCCGAGGAAAGACAGGCCCAACATGTCAAGGTACTGAACACTTTGGTGAAACCATCGGCTCTGTTGGATGGTGTTGAGTCAGTTGAGTCAGTGGGATTTCAATGACATTTGCATCTTGGGTGCGTTCTTGCTCTTGCAGGATGTTTTAGTGAATCTGTTTCTTCTGCTACTGAACTTAGGATGGCAACACAAGAAAACGACATTCAAGGTTGCGCTGTGTTTACTTTGGTGTTGGCTGTACTATTTATCCCTTTAATCTTCAAAAGTACGACTATGAGACTTCAATTTCAAGACAATGTTTTGTCAAATCATGCCTGGTACTTTTATTCAGTTGACATTCAAAACCTTTGCCATCAAATAGTATGGACAGTGAAACTGATGGCAAAGAGGAGATGCTCTGGGCTCAGGATATTTATTTTTTGTAGTTGTGAACAATCCTACCAACTGTTTTTTGGGCCGGTCTTTCGAACTCACTTGTCAAAAGACTGGGTTTGCTGCATTCAATGCATCCCATTGATAAACTTCCCAGCAGATTCCCAGACATCCCACCCACTGAGGTCTCCCCCCTTGAAGCGCGCACGCTTGGACGGGCAGGCCCGGGCCCCGCCCCAAGTTAGGTGAGCGTTCGGTGAGCTTGTCCTGGATATAACGGGAGCGGTGCAACCCAAATCCAGTGATGTAAATGGATTTTTCATCGCCATAGAATGGGGTTTTAATATGTTTTAAATGATCAAAAACCGATAATAATGGTTTTCCTACATTATTATGGTGGGTTTTCGTACGTTTTCGTGGGGTTTCCAGGTCATGGATTGTAATAATCTCGCATGTAGGCATGCCCGATTCTAAAACAAATCCACATGGAATTGCACAGATTGCACAGCCTTAAGAGCAGAGAAACAAAACTTGCATTCTACTAGGTAAGTAGTTTTCCGGTTTCCGTTTTGTATTTCGTTATAATTGATGAGTTGCTTAAGTTGTTGTTCTGGGAATGGTTGGTTTCCCCCTTGCATGGTTGAAAGGTCTACTTTATAGATTCACGAGGTTTCTGGACATGAAAACCACCCGCAACTGTGTGGCATCCCGGATCCTTTGCATCCCATTGATCATGCAAAGGATGGTACCGATTATGCCGATGATGAGGAGTGGAGCTGCGCTGGTGAGATTTGTCTGATTTGTTCTGAATGATCAACAAAAAAACCGTTCTGTGAACGTAGCAACCATAGGAACACTTAAAGGTGTTGAAGGGCACAGAGTTCTCAGAGCTCTGTGCAAGGATCGCCATTTTGAGTTTCAAGTTGAAATGTCTACATTGGTGCGAGGTCTTTCAGACTGCGATGGAATCAGCTAGAAGGAGACGTCGTCTGGTCTGGCTCTTGATTATTGTTCTGTTTCGATGGAGATGTTTTCAAGGAGTTACACTTACACGACCCTTCGGGCACAAAGCTACTTCTATGGCGGCATTGTGTAATAGTGTGCCCCAGGTATCATTTGTTTCGAGTTTTCGCACGTGAGGCAGATCTGGAAGACGACGATGAAGAAGATGAGGACTAGCAAGCTCTGCAACTGATGCAGCTCCTTATAATGTATTGCTTTCAAACTTTTTCGATTTTGGATCGCTGAGCTTCCCCTAGCACAGTTGGGTTGCTCGGGATTGCATGATCAAAACAAAGCTACCACTCTTAATTTGTTTTCTCCCAACTACTTCAACTACTTGAAAAAGAAGAGGGTTTGCGATTTAGCCAAGTCAACATAATTTCTCTACTTTCAACCCTGCCACAAATACCTTCTGCCAAAAACCAGGCTGCTATGCTGCAATGTTCCGGACTGCCATTGTAAACAACTTCATTCCTTAGAAGTGTTCCTGTAACTTTCAGGAGTACAATGTTTCTACTGAAATGTCGGCCAACCAAAGCCGCGAGAGCCGCCAAGCACTCAGTGAGAGGATTAGTCAGGCAAGAAGCACGTTTCGACGCTCGAACAAGATCCTTGAGAGGGGATCATATAATGGCAAAATATGATTTGCAATCAGTCTAGCATCGTCAACCATTAGCCTAATATCATCAAACATCATCTGACATAATCTAACCTAACATCATCAAGCATCATCTAACATCAACAAACATCGCCCATGATCTAAGAAAACTGAAGGATGGGAGTAAGCCTGGTAGCATCACAATCACATCCGATTGTTCCCAAGGCCAGGACGTAGAGGTGCATCGGGGCTCGAGTTATTGGGGCGGGGTTGTGAAAATGGGATGAACCTGGGAATATCATGGACATATCTGGATATCAGATATAGTGGACCATTATACCCAAGCAAACAATGATAAATTCGGGTGTTCATTCTTTAGCCATCCAATTTTGCCAGCTCATTTTGAGCAATAGCCTGGTGCTAAGGCTGTAAAGACACAGGGCGCCGCGCGCCGCTTCCTGTTCCTCGTTTTCCTCTCCTTGCAGACCATTCCAGATGTGCTAGTCCAATCTATTTCCCTCTCTGTTTCAATTCTTTTGACGAAGGTTCAAGTGTTTCTCGTGATTTTCTTGTGTGGGGGTTTCCTAAAATGGAGATACCCCAATAGCTGCTAGCTGGATGATCTGGATGATCTGGATGGTTTATCTCAATAGCTGCTAGCTAGATGGAAGATGATGGAAGATCCCGAGCAAAAATGGATTCTCGCTGTGCCGTTGCCAGGATGGAAGGCTGCCCGCCTCTCAGGCCTGGGACACTGCGACTGCGACACGATCCTTTTCTCGGCCACTTTGTTTCTGCAAAATCGAGATTTGCAAGATGGATTCATGATGGATTCATGATGGATTCATGTACTTACAAAATCGTTGTGTACCGATATTAGATCCTTCACCATTGAAAACACATGTGCATCGACACATACACACATAATATACTTCCCCGGAACTTCAAATACGATGTGCCAGCTTAGATGGTTGGACCAACAGAACCCAACGGAAGGATCACTGATTTCCAGCCAGGCTACGTGGACGAAGGAGTCCGGAGAAAGTTTGGAGCAGGGAATGACAACTGGCCAATACAGATGCGTCACACTGCAGAATTGTGGCGCAAAAAAGTGCAGGACGGATCCTCCTGAAATACACAGAGTAACAAAGAAATCTGCAGGAGACCTTGCCGCCACCTCTGGATCATGAGATTGAGCCTCCTGACTGCACAATGGTTGATCAAAAGCAGAATAAACCGGTCTAAGGGACTGCTTCCCAATGGCGTCAATTAGTTACAAATCATTACAAATTCAAATAGAAGGTTCCCAGGGTTTCTCACTCTGGAGGGGGACAAACGAACATGGAATTCAAGGAGAGGACAGTGTTATTTGCACAATTTCTCCCAGCCTAGACTGCGCGAAATGCACAGGTTCATCTTGAAGGATCCAACTAGCTACAAGCAGGGTCAATCAGTTCGATACCCAGTCTGACAGCGTGGGATTTTGCTTCGTTTGGCCTATTGGGCGCTTTGCAGAGCAATGTGGCAATGAGTTCAGGTGTATTCTCATTCAAAAACTCTCCACGGCTGCTTCACTTTTCGACTTTTGGCGTGACCCCAAGCTGATGGGGTGGAAGCATGGAAGCACGATGAAGCACGGCACAAAGGGGTTGAACACAGAAAGCACGGGAATTACCTGTTGGTCCAAGCCACTGAACCACTTCAAGTTTTTGTGCTCGACACATGACGGGGATGGGTGCAATGATCTCTGTACCGTCTGTACCTGTTTCAGTGGAGCTGTGCTGTCGAGGTCTTCCCAATGGGAACAGAAGTCACAGCCCCACCGAGCCAGCTCGCAGCCTTTGTTGAGGCTCCAGGGAAGCAAAACAAAAAGCAACTGGGTCGATACCAAAGAACCCCAACATGTCGAAGATCAAAGAACCTTTCCATCATCGTTCTGATTCGTTCTGCTTGTTTTTGGAATGTTCAATGGGGCATCAGGATCCATTCCCAAGCAAGTCTTATGGAAGACAGGTCTGGAGCCCTTGGTGGCTGAAGGGACATCCTTTGTACTTTTAACCCCAGACTTGGATGAAGTGAAAGAAGGGCTTAGAATCTAAGAATCAATCGAGGGCTTCCTGTCATATTTCCCTGAAATCAATCCATAGGAAAAAGATTCTTCTGGCTTGTCAGATTTACTGCAGGCTTCCCAGCCTCCTGGCTGTGAAGAGATTCGATGGGGCTTCGAAGGCTGCAACCTGAACTGCTAATTGTACTCAGATATCACATTTGTGTAGATGGATTAGTTCGCAGGTGACCAAATCTGTGAATCCTTTTCAGGTCGCTATACCTACACAGATGTCAAGGGTCTTGTTTTTGGCAACAATCCAAAACTTGACGCAGTTTGCTCCAAGTACGGTCAGGTGTGAAGTACCAGATCACAGCAGTGCGAGCCTTGCTTTCCGACCTTGCGGCATCATGCGGCATCTAAGGCGTACCGTCCATCAGTATCCTTGGTTCAACTAAGCCGGCAGTGGGTATTGCAGTACCGAAGTGACTAAGTGGGTACGCACTGCTCAGGTGAATTGGAAAGACTGGAGAAACTCCGTGACACAGCAGGAACAGGGGGATTGTCCAAAAATGGGAGATATACCTACAGTATCCAAAAAAAGAAAAGAGCAAACGCGGCAATGGTAACCTATTTTCAGGCCTATTTTAAGACTGGGTGCAAAGAGTTCACCAACAACTCATCGACGTGTCAGCTGGGAGTTTCAGCTGTTTGCTGTAAGCTTTGGCCTTTCCAGGATACATTCAACTTCAACAGAGATCATTCAGACCGAGGATGGCACAAAGGTTTTGTCAAGGCCATGCATTCCGCACGTGATTCTTGCTTTTACATTGTAACATCCTTCCGTGATCAGAGAAATTGCCTTCCAGCCCTCAACCTTCATACGGACTCAGTACCTTCTCCTGCCAAGTTGTTCCAAGTTGTGCCAAGTTGTGCCAAGTTGCTGGGGGTCTTGCTCCAAGGGTTTCTTTCAGGGGCTTGATAGGGGAAGTTGAGGGAAGTCGGAAGGCCTCGCTGATGACGTCCGAGAGTGGTTGGCTCAATGATCAAGGTGAGCTGTGTTTGCGTGCAGCCAGGGCCTTAGAATAACTAAATTCTGTTGCAGCTGGAAGCCAAAAGTTTTCCATGGGAATGGGCCTCCAAAATTCATCATGCAGGGTCCAAATGAATCGCGTTGGGTCATGATCATACCAACTGGATCCAATCGGCTTTGTCTTGCTGTGCCGAGTCCTGTTCCTCTCGGCGTGCCATGCAACAGTCTTCTTCAAAGTGCGCTGCGAAAAGGGTGGGTGAAAGAACTCCGCGGATGAACAAGCAGGGTCTGCTCAGGGCTAAAGCCCAATGAATCTGTACACCTCTAAGTCAAGGAGACAAATCCGAATGATAGAGGTTGATTCTTCAAGAAGGATCTCATGCCTGCAGCAACTTGTTATGCGTGACCTTTCACAGCTATGCTGTTTGAGAGGTACCAAACTCTTTACTGTACTTCGTTTGATCCCTGCTTGATCTTCAATCCATTGCACGTCCTGAATCAACTGCTGTTTCCCCAATTTTCTCAGCTGAATTTGTCCATTCCCCCTATTCCCCCTTGCGCATAGTATGAATTTTCCGTTGTCAGGAAGTGTTTGGGCCACGTGGGTTTGAAGAATCATGGTGCCACCTGCTACATGTGAAGGCCTCAGTTGTGTCCCTGCATTGAATGCAAACAAACAGAGAATGTCACAGAATGTCACAGAATGCCATTGAGGAATTGAGTTATGTTCTGATTCTAAGGAATTGCCTACTGCAAACTTTGTTTTGCTTGGGTGCTGATCTCAGGAGCAGGCTTGTTTGGCAGAGTTTAAAGAGAGGCACGCAGAGAAAGCGACAGAGAGAGTGAGAGAGAGAGAGAACATGATTGAGCGAGTGAGTGCGTGAGTGCGTGCGTGGGTGTGTGCGGGCGGGCGGGCGGGCGGGCAAGTGGGCGGGCGGGCGTGCGTGAGTGAGTGAGTGAGTGAGTGAGTGAGTGCAGTGCATGCATGAGTGCGTGAGTGCGTGAGTGCGTGAGTGCGTGAGTGCGCGAGTCAGAGATTCGCCAACTTTGTTGCTGCCACACAGCGGGTGGGAGCGAGTCTCGAGCTAGCTTTAAGATAATACATGTTGGTGTATAATGTGCAGATGAAATACATAATAATATATAATACACAAGAGAGAGAGAGAGAGAGAGATAGAGAGGAAGAGAAGAGAAGGAAGAGAGGGAAGAGAAGGAGATGAGACAGAAGAGAAGAGAAGAGAGAGATGAGAAAGAAGGACAATAGAGAGAAGAGAGAAAAGAGAGAGAAGAGAGAAGAGAGGGAGAGAGAAGGAGAGAAGAGAGAATAAGAAAGAGAGAAGAGAGAAGAGAGAAGAGAGAAGAGAGAAGAGAGAAGAGCGAAGAGAGAAGAGAGAAGAGAGAAGAGAGAAGAGAGAAGAGAGAAGAGAGAAGAGAGAAGAGAGAAGAGAGAAGAGAGAAGAGAGAAGAGAGAAGAGAGAAGGAGAGAAGAGAGAAGAGAGAAGAGAGAAGAGAGAAGAGAAAAAGAGAGAAGAGAGAAGAGAGAAGAGAGAAGAGAGAAGAGAGAAGAGAGAAGAGAGAAGAGAGAAGAGAGAAGAGAGAAGAGAGAAGAGAGAAGAGGGAAGAGGGAAGAGGGAAGAGAGAAGAGGGAAGAGGGAAGAGGGAAGAGGGAAGAGAGAAGAGAGCAGAAGACACACAGGAGAGAGAGAGAGAGAAGACAAGGGATGAGAGACAAGAAGAAGAGAAGAGAGAAGAGAGAAGAGAGAGGAGAGACGAGAGAAGAGAGAAGAGAGAAGAGAGAAGAGAGAAGAGAGAAGAGAGAAGAGAGAAGAGAGAAGAGAGAAGAGAGAAGAGAGAGGAGAGAGAGAAGAGAGAGAAGAGAGAGAAGAGAGAGAAGAGAGAGAAGAGAGAGAAGAGAGAGAAGAGAGAGAAGAGAGAGAAGAGAGAGAAGAGCGAGAAGAGCGAGAAGAGAGAGAAGAGAGAGAAGAGAGAGAAGAGAGAGAAGAGAGAGAAGAGAGAGAAGAGAGAAAAGAGAGAAAAGAGAGACGAGAGAGAAGAGAGAGAAGAGAGAGAGAAGAGAGAGAGAAGAGAGAGAGAGATGAGAGAGAGAGAGAGAAGAAAGAGAGACAGGAGAGAGAGAAGAGAGAGAGAAGAGACAGAGAAGAGAGAGAGAAGAGAGAGGGAGAAGAGAGAGAGAGCGAGAAGAGAGAGAGAGAGAGAGAAGAGGAAGGATAAGATAGATATATATAATATATATAATATGATATAATATATATATAATATAATATATAATATATAATATATATAATATATATAATATATATAATATATATAATATATATAATATATATAATATATGTAATATATGTAATATATATAATATATATATAATATAATATAATATATATATATATAATAATCTATATATAATATATAATATATAATATAATATATATATTATTATATATATATATATTATATATTATATATTATATATTATTGTGAATTGCTGGTGACTGGCCTGGCTTCAGGTCCTTTGTGGATGTGTTCCACTGCAGTACATGACGGCTCAATGTGGGCCTTGGGATTGCGCCAAAAAGATGCGCGCACCGTGGGTTCGTTTACAGTGGTAGGCGGAGCTCCAAGCTCCTGTGGACCTTGTAGGTTGTAGGTGATGGCGACGTTGCCGTCTTCACATGGTTCCCTTGACGGGGAAGGTGGTGGTGACGATGATGCACCTCCTGGTCGAGCTGCCGGTGAAGCTCGTGCTCAGGAGGACGAGTTTGACTCTGAGGAGTTTCGCGAGTGGCTGCAGCAGCGGCGAGCTCGCCGGTCTAGTTACTATGGCTCTGAAGGTGATCGAGGACGACGGTCACGACGGCAGGAGCCAGAGGATGCGAGTGATGGTGATCGGAGCCCGACAGGGAATGGTCGGGGATCTGGTGGAGGTCAGCCACCACCCGAGTGGGACGGCCTTTCAACTACGTTCCAAGACTGGTTGATAAAGGCACGGTCGTGGCTAGCGACAACGAGGGTGAAGCCTCGCTCCCAAGGCCCGATGATTCTCCAGAAGTTGTCAGGCCAGCCCTTTCAGTCGCTGAAGCACTATGCCAAGGACCAGTCATGGTTGAAAGATGAGAAAAATGGGTACAAGCTGCTGGAGGTGATGGATACTCCGGAGCTGTTTGGAGAAGATCGAGAAGAAGAACTTTTGTCTTCGCTAGCTCGGTTAACATACCACCTGAGGCGCCAGAAGGACGAGGGTTGCAGGACCTTCTTCACCAAGTTCGACGACGCGGTCAGGAAGATCCAGGAGCACCATGTCAACTTGCCGGAGAAGTACCTGGGCTTCTTGCTGATCAACGCGCTCAACATCTCCGACAACGAGATCAAATCTATGATGGCCTTCACACAGGGGTCCATCTTGGTTCGAGATGTGAAGAGTTGGTGCAGGAAGCACGAGATGAAACTTCTTGCCAAAGATGTAGGTGCCGACAAGAGCAAAGCACTGACAGCTTCGAAAGCCAGCTCAGTCATGAACTTGAGCACGGAAGAGGAAGAGCTCGAGGAGGACGAGATCTTGGCCATGGAGGAACTTTGGCGAGAACTACATCCTGGACAAGATGGAGACGACTACTCCGTGTACACCGAGACCGCTGAGGAGGACGACATCATGGACGAGCACGAGGCAAAGGAGGTGCTTAGCACCATGTTGAGTCAGAAGAAGAAGACGTTCATGCAGAGTCTTCGGACGAAGAAGGCAAAGAACCTAGCAAGGGGCTATGGCCAATGGCGTGGTGGAGGCCAAGGTGGACCGAGATCTCAGAGCTCTATCTATGTCCACGACTGGCTATGTCAAAGGAGGTTTCTACAGGATGTCTTTGAGCGAAGCAAAGGCGAAGTCCCGATGTGCCAAGTGCCATCAGATTGGCCATTGGCATAAGGACCCTGAATGTCCCAAAAATCAGGGATCCAACAGCAATGTCAACAAGACCAAGGAGGTGAATCTGCTTGAGTCGGAAGAAGCAATCTTCTGTGGACTTCTCGAAGACCCTGGAGAATCACATGTGAGCCATTTGGCAACCGCCAGAACTTCCAGCCCTGAGAGCCCGGCATCTTTTGACAAGGATCATTTTGATCCGACCCAGTTTGAGACTGTACAGGTCAGTGTGAACACTGACAGTGGATCAGGTCAATTTTTGAGCAAGCCTATAAGGGCCGCCGGGAGGTTGGTGATGTTGGTAGTTTTGTTGGTGACCCCGTTGTTATTGGGTTGGATGATTGTGTTGGGGAATGTCAACGGAGAAATGAAGTTGTTAATGAGATTTATTGGAGTAATAATCGCAACCATGAGGAACTCCCCGAA
>CAMXCT020003349.1:21928-64428 GCA_947184155.2 Cladocopium goreaui
CAATTGAGATTGGCGAGTGAGGAGGAACAGTTCACCCTGACCAAATGGATTGATGATATCGCCAACACACGGCAGGAGTTGGAACAACAACCACGACAAGGATACATCGATTTGACCAAGGAACCTTTCCCTCTTGAAGATGATCCTGGAGAAGGCGAGGCACTACCAGATCAAGAACATGGACGAGTTCCTCAATATCGCCTAGTTGGAAAAAGAGATCACCGACAGGTCATCTACAAGGACGATCAGTTGGAAGATACATGGGTGATGGATGAGCGACTAGGATTGGTGGTTAGAATACATCAACAACCTCGAGATTGGCTATTTGATCCCAATGAAGCTTCAGCCGACTGTCCAGTGGAGATGGAGAGACTGACACCGATGCGGAGAACCTATGGCAAGTTTGTGAACACTGGAAGGGAGTTCAATAAGACCGACAACTGGCAGGAGCACATCACTATGGATGTGATGACACCATGGACTGGTCGTACCGAATTTGAGATCTCCAAGACGGCGGAGAAACATGCGGCCACACCCCATGAAGAAGAACGTGATCGAAAAAGATCACGAATTGTCGAGGGTGAAGCATCTGAGTATCCAGCCGGAGGACTTCCCGTGGAGGAGAATGACGAGTACGAGCCCGACTTCATCGAGGACGAGATCCGACATGGAGAAGTTCGACCACGGGAGGTTGTCGATGAGGAGACGATTGAGAATGACGAGACCCTGGAGAATGATGAGCCGGACGCAAAGAGACTGAGAATAAGGTTCTTGGACACTTACATGACGAGCGTGGAGAGGATGCTGCAGGCCAAGATGAAGAAAGAGGTCCAATTCCAACATATTCCCAAGGATCAAAAGCAACAATTCATCGAGGCCATCAAGAAGGAGGTCCGTAACAACTTGGAAACCAATGCCTATGAAGTCTTGGATCCTACGACATCGGAAGAAGTACGACGCACTGCTGGCGACAAGATAGTGAAATCACGTTTTGTCTTGACGGAGAAGAACATCGAGGAGGATGATATCCCAGCAGCCAAGAAGGCTGGTGTACTTCTGAAGGAGAAGGGAAACGAAAGTACAAAGGCAAAAGCTCGACATGTCATGAAGGGCTTCAGTGAGACCAATGCCGAAGAGCTGGAAACTACAACACCTCAATGTGCACGGGACACAGTTCTATGCACCCTGCAGTTGATCTGTAGCATGGCCTGGTTGCCGGGATACTTAGACTTCACTCAGGCTTTTCACAGTGGTGACGAGATCAACCGAGAAGTCTATGCTTCCCAACCTTCCGAATGTCCTCTACCTGGATATCTACCGAGGCAACTCTTGAAACTGAAGAAGACTTGCTATGGACTGCTTGATGGTCCCTATGCCTGGTACCAACATCTCCTCCGGATCCTGACGAAACAACTTGGTTATCGACAAAGTGCCGGAGATCCATGCCTTTTCTACTTGACTGACGATGACGACGTGTCTAAGCTCAAGGGTGTGATCAGCGTGGCCACGGATGATCTATTGCATGGAGGAGACGCGGACCATTGGACAAAAATGAGGTGGTTGAACGAGCACTACAAGTTAGGAAAATTCACCCAAGGGGATGGCAGGTTCGTCGGCAAGGACATTCGATGCCAGAAGGATGGAAGCTTTTTGGTCCATCAACCTATGTTCGCCAAGAAGATCCAACAAATTGAACTGAGTCGAGAACGAAAGCAAGAGAAGTACTCGTATTGCAACGAGAAGGAGATCAGTCAGTTGAGGGGACTACTTGGAAGTTTGTCCTGGCTGGCCAAGGAGACCAGACCAGACTTGGCAGGAAGGGTAGCATTGCTTCAGCAATCGATGCCTAACCCGTATATTCAGGATCTGATCGGGGCCAACAGTCTTGCTCGAGAAGCAGTGCAGTTCGCAGACCTGGGCATCACCATACAACCAATACCCTTTGAATTTTTGAGGGTAGGAACCGTTTCCGATGCATCCTGGGGAAACACCAAACCGGAGCAGGATGAGAGTCCTTCCAAGGACTATTGGGAGGAGAAGGAACGTTGCTGGATCCGACACCACATACAACCACGAAAACTTCTTTTTCATCCAGCAGGAGATCCCTCCGGACCCAACTGCTACGACTTGGAGCCCGATCGCGTCACGATAGCTGATGGACAAGAATACAGAGATGAATGGAACCAGAGAAACAGCTGTCGAGCACATTCCGATGAGAGTTGGTGTGGTCAAACAATTTTCTTCAAAAGCTCCGCTACCAAGAAGCCAAAGACCAAGGTGAACGAAAAGTTTCTTCAACAAGGACGTCTAGCCAGTCAAGGGGGCTTCGTGACATTCTTCTATGACAGCCGTATGGAGACCACTGAAAGGTCCTATCCCATATCCATCATCAACTGGAAGAGCTTTCGGATCAAGAGATGCACGGTCAACACTCTGTCTGCTGAATGTCAAGCGATGCTGCAAGGCGTTGGAGCTTTACACTGGCTAAGGTTTTTGATTCGAGAAGCTCAAGGTCAAGATCTGAATATCCAGAACTGGGAGGACGAGATCAGCCACTTGCCCTACATCGCGGTCACGGACAGCAAATCTCTCTATGACACGATCCAGAAGTGCTGCAACACGGCCTCACATATCGAAGACAAGAGGACCGCCATCGATGTCACTATTTTGAAGCGGGACTTCAAGCAGACCAAAGGACAGGTCCGATGGGTGGAAGGGACCCGAATGGTTGCTGATAGTTTAACCAAAAAGATGGGAAGTTCTTTTCTCCGTGAAGTGTTAACCAAAGGGAGGTGGTCCTTATCTGAACTTGGCTTCCAACAGGAAGGCAACAGCTTGCTCTACCTGATTCCAGGCCTTTAAAGTCTGGCCGGTGTGAATTGCTGGTGACTGGCCTGGCTTCAGGTCCTTTGTGGATGTGTTCCACTGCAGTACATGACGGCTCAATGTGGGCCTATATCATATAATATATATATATAATATAATATAATATAATAAATATAATATATATAATAAATATAATATATATAATATATATAATATATATAATATATATAATATATATATAATATATAATATATAATATATAATATATATAATATATATAATATATATAATATATATAATATATAATATATATAATATATATATATTATGTATATAATATATATAATGTATATAATATATATAATATATATAATATATATATAATATATATATATATTATATATAATATATATAATATATATAATATGTATAATATATATAATATATATTATATATATTATATATATTATATATATTATATTGTATTATATAAATAATATAATATATATAGGATATATAACATATAAAATAATATATATATATAATATGAATTTTAATATATATATAAAATACAATCTATTCATATTATATATATTATATAATATATAAAATACTATAATATATACATAATATGAATTTCAATATACATATACAATATACAATATATATATATATAATATAATATATATATATAGTATATATATAATATGAATTTTATAATATATCTAATATACATAGTATATATATAATATAATATATATATATGTTACATACGATATAATTCATACATTTTCGCACTGGCCGCCCCCGAGGCCACTTTCGGCACATCGCCTATTCTATTGAGGTGCCCGAGGCGGACCTGAGCCAGGTAAGGAAGCCCTTGTGGTGAAGCGGGAGTTCGTGTTGCGGAAGTTGTGGTGAAGCCTGTGGATCCCCAACAATATGATACAATATGTGGTTTTATGTGGTTTTATATCACTTAATCTGGTTTAATCTGGTTTAATGTGGTGTAACTGTTGATTGCATGGTTTGAACATATTTAAGAAATTGTCATAAGGATAAGGGGCTGATGGTGGTTTATCACCGCGCACCATGAGGTCTGGTAGTTGTGAACTGTGCAGCTGTTCAGGTCGTTTCTAGCGACGACGTCTCAGACTCCCTTGGCTTCGATGATGATCGACCGGCCAGGGACCATGCTGAAGGGTTTATTTTTGATTTGCGACTTGCCGATGGATATTTGTTCGTAGCAAAGCGTTGTGCACTGTAGTTGAGCCTTTGCACTTCGCACATGGAGCTTGTGTAATTATATATTTTTGTATTGAAAGAATGTAAAGCTTGAATATCCTCTTTCTTTGCTCCCGTCTTGTAAAAATTTGCAGCAGACTGTAACGACAAGTCAATGTGCAGACGCCACAAAGACCGCTTTGGTGCAATAGTAGGAGGTGACAGTTGCCTTGAAGGGTCCTCGGTCCTCGCGTCCTTCCGAGGCACTTCCATTGCTGGTGTCCCTGCAGAATCTTTTCTACAGACTTCAGACGAGTGAGGCTTTTGGTTTGTTTGAAACCTTTCGGGGCAGTTGGGAATTCTTGGCTTGAAATGGTGACACACAGATGATTGACAAGGAAACAATGGGAAAAAACATAAAGACATGACAATCAGGACATGTCTAGAGTGGTAGGTGAAGAAAATTAATGTGGCTGGTGCGACAGTTGACTCTTGCTTCTAGCGGATAGGTCCCCGTTTCATGCCGGGAGTTAATGCGATCCTTCGGGTGGGACACCGCTGACGCCTTCATGCAACACGATGCACAGGAGCGCTGATGTTTCAAACACCCTATAGAAAACAGACATGTTTCGTTGGGTGGTTGTCAGTGGTTGTCAGTGGTTCTGGTTTGTGCGTCTGTGGCCCTTTTCATTTTTCGCATCGCAGGAGCTGAACAGACTCTTGTGTGATCGCCTCGAAGAGCAAATGAAAGGTACCCCGACAGATGGGGAAATCAAGAGGTGCAGCTGTTTCAACTTAGCAATTCAAGCTGTCAGCAGGCTTTCTCTGCATTCATTCCTAGAGCCAGAACCTTGACAAATGTGCTTTGATGGCAGGCTTTTCGAGGGTGAATTCGAGAATTACATCGAATGCGCGCTTCAAAGATTTCTCCATGATTGGCTGGGGTATTGAATCTTTATGTGATTGCTGTAATTCCAATAGAATATGGTAGTGACTGTAGAGTCCGGAGCTCAGGTGTTGATGTTGACTATCGTTCGCAACGCAATGAGACGCAGGGTCCTGAGCCTTTGAGCTGAAGGATCTGGGACTGGTCTATTGTCCAGTTGTCCAGTTGCAACGCTACACTGCTACGCTGCTACACTGCTACACTGCTACACTCAATGAAAGTGTTCCAAAGTCTCACTTTTCTTGACATTCCAAGCCCTGAGCCCCTGAGCCCAAGGTTTTACGATTTGCAGCTGAATGTCAAAGATGAATCCGGCGCAGAGATCACATCTTTAGAGGATGCGATGCAATGGAACATGGTTTCAAACTTGTGTTTCTTCACTACTTTCTGAGTGTTGTGTCTTGCCAATGCTCACTAGCCAATTCATTGCTTTCAAAACCTTCAGCCACTGTTGACTTTTTGTTTTCTACATATTAAAAACATATGTTTTGTTGTATTTCATTGTCTTGTCCAAATGCTTGTTTGCATTCACTAGATCCGACGTCCAGACTTGCCTGCGAGGACTCTCTGAAAGACTTTGTGCGCGAGGAGATTCTGGAGGAGAGAACAGAGTTCTCGAAGTACAAAAGTCTTATTGGTATTTGTTTGGGTATGTTGCATTGCAGGATCTGAGCATAGATTTCAACCAACAATTTCCACTTTTTGCAGGGCGACAATGCCTATGATGCAGAATCCCATGGCAAGCAAAGAGCCCGAAAGGCAGGAACTCTGGATGCAAGAAGGTACAGCCTTGTGGTGTGAACGAAATATGTCGAGAGCCTTTGGTTCATGCAGGGCATCCGCTTCAAGCGCTTCCCGCCGGTGCTGTACATCCAGCTGTTCTGATCCTCAGGGTGCTGAGGGAGCAGCAGGGAGCACGGGGTCATCGGTATGCCATCGGGATGCCATTGACTTTCACTGTTTTCCCGAGGAAACGCTTCATGTTCGACATAGAAAAGATGGATATGCCAAAGACTCAGAGTGTAGCATCAGGTGCAGAGCTGGTTATGCTGGGTATGCCGGGTATGCGACTGACGTCTGAGGAACAAGTTGAATAGCAAAATGGAGTTCCCACTGATCCTGGATTTGGAGGCACTGGCTGCCTGGTTTGGATTCTGAAGTCTGGTTGCATGAGTCCTGAAGATCCTTCTTGTCCCGGTGGTAAAAAGCCTTGATCAGCTCACTCATCGATGGTTCCTTGCTACCATACTGTACCATTCTTGTGAACCAGGCCTTTTCCAAAGGGAGCGGCAAGTACATGCTGCACACTGTAAGGGGCTTGCAGAATTGCATTTGTGCACCCTTCTTGGCGAAGATGAGACCTTTGGGACATCCTGAGTTTTCTCAGGTCATTGTTCACAGTGGAGGTGTCAGCAGTGGTCACTACTACACCTTCGTCCGTTTGCCACAAGAGGGTACCCTGCTCGGAGGTTGTTGTCCAGATCTTTCCAGGGCAACTTAGTGCAACTTGGATTCAGCTGCAGGTGAAGGCAAGTCTCAGTGGATCAAGTTTGACGACGAAGCTTGGCTCATGACACATGTGGAGTTTTAAAGTTGTGCGAGTGACTTTTCGAGGTAGATGAAGCAGTCCAAGCTGCTTGATGTTTGAATTTTGGTGATCTCTTGCGTCTGGCTCTTCGCCTAAGGAGGTTGTCACGTTTTGCAGTGAGCAGGCTGCAGTTGAAGACAACTACGGCGGTGAGGCTGGGAATGGCTGAGGTGATGCGGGTGGACATGGATGAGCTGAGCTTTAGGAGGATGCATTGGCCCTTGGCAAAAAGAACGAGACAAGTGGGGCATTCTGAATCCACTTGTTCCAATTATTTTCCAGTTCAATCAAGTGCAGGATCTGTCGATTGTGAACTATTTCGAGCAACCTCAAGCACTCCTATGTGAGAATTGGCCTTGCGTGCGGGCCAAAGTCACTAGAAGCTGCTGTCTGTCTCATTTCATTGGATGCTGTTGAGATTTCCCACGCAATTTCAATCCCCAAGGGGCAGAGGATCCACAACGCCTACATGCTGTCGTATGTGCGAATAGACGAGAAGGTGATCTCTGTTATGTTGTCTAGCTATGTTGTTGTGCAAGTCAAAGGCTGATCAAACTACAGTACTCCCATGTACTCCCCAAAAAGATCAAAAAAACAAATTAGCATTATCTCAGCAGGATTCGGAGGCTTTGATGTCCGTTTCACATGTGGTTTTATCTTTTGGCCATGTTGGCCATGTTGGCCATGACCGCAACAAAATGACCCTGGAGGATCTGCTCACTCCACCTGTCCTCAGCTTGGAGGATCCCAAGTACAAAGCTCTCATCGAAAGATGTACAAGGGAGGCTGGAGCGGCTGGACTTTGGAAGTTGAACATGACAAGTCCAAGTGCCAAGTGCCAGAAATTTCGGCCATTGTTTGTCAATTTCATGCTGCCGCGAAAGCACCATGGCAACCAACCATTGTATTCTATCCTTTTCTGAATCTTCCGAAAAAAGGCAGAAGGTGAAACTGTGCGGGGAAGGCGACGAAGCGACCCCCTCGTCTGAATCTGGGTCGGTGTCTCTCTTTATCCAAGTTCGAAAAGTCCTGATTGTAGTTGTGGCTATCAAGAGTAACTGAGATGGTTGGAATTCCAGCCTTCACGAGCAGCAAGAACCCTTGGTGAGGTATTTTCTGATTCTTGCAAGGGGCTAGGTTGGGGAAGCTTCGGATGGTACCCGTGTAGGGCAACGTTCCTTGTCTTCTGGACACAAGTTCTTGGTCTTTGGGGAAGCTGTCAACGCCTACATGCCATAGTAAACAGATCATTGGCACTTCGCGCCGACACCGAACTCTTGGTGAACACGGGCATAACCAAAACAAGTACTTGCTTGTTTCAAGTGCTCGTCGAAATCCCAGAACGCAACAACTATGAAAGATATTGGATGATCCTGGTTGTTCCTTCCTGAACAGAAAATACATTCTTTTGGGCTTTTGCAAACACACTGATTTGCGCACGGTGCCTGCTGATTCTGTTCCTCATGGTTTTGGTCTCCAGCTGCGTTTCCTCTGACATCGTCCCGAGTTGTCACCATTGTGCTTATTTGCATTATGGGGACGGGTCAAAACAAAAAACACCATATTTCAATATTTATATATATATATGTGTATATATATATATGTATATATATATATACTGTATATATTTTGGGATGAACTTTTTTGCTGTGGCTATTCTGATGGGTTTTGACCCACAGCCATATATTGTTTCTGTTCAGGCCAAGCTGGCCGAAGAACGTCGTCGTGAAAGGGTTCAGCGAATGAATCGAATAGAGGCTTGGTCCCAAGCTTTGGGAAGAAGAGCCCAGGGTTGCCGTTTTAGCGGGGGAGATGACCAGCAATTAGAGGATTTCGGGTAGCCAATTTTTGGAGAAATCCAGCTCTTTTGAGGGCGATTCCTTGCACTCTTGCTTTTCTAATGGCAGTCCTCTCTTTAGCCATGGAAAGAACCCATCATGCTGGAAGAAAACAGAAACTGGGAGACTTTTGCTGAGTCGAATCAGCAGAATTGCGAAAAAGTACTGTGGGCAGGGACACTTCGGAGCAATGTGCAGTCGCCTTCAGAATTCGCGTGCAGGTGAGGCTCACTTTTGAGCGAGATCTCATGAAGATGAAGGCCTTGCTGGGCCTTGCTGAGCCGTTGCTGGATCTATTGGCCTTGCTGTTTTGTTCGTTTCCTCTTCTCAGCTGGGCTGTTTCGTCGTGTTTCGTCGTGTTTCGTTGTCACTGTGCCAGGGCTTCTGGCCTGACGATGTTCCTGGCAGTCAAACCATGAAGATTGACCGGGAAGAAAGCGGGGAGGCTATCCGAAACAGTTTCAACTCCATGACTCCATGACCGTAAGTAAGTAAGTATATGATAGTATATAAAAGTTCAAAGGACTGAATCACGACTGCGAAAACCAATGAACATCGGAATGCTGTATGTATGTAGAATCAATTAGGTCTTTGCAAGAGTTGAGAGAGAAGACCATTCTTTTCTTTTATGGCTTCCTACCCACTACCCACTTAACCCAGCAACCATATAGAAGAGTCAAGGAGGAATCCTGTTTTCAAGCAGCCCAGTGACCAGCGGTGAGCACACGACAAGTCACCAGTACGCTGCAAAAGCAGATCCATTCCTGTCGCTGCAAAACAGGTCTTGCTGCGGGAAGCAATGGACATGGAACCATTGCGAGAGCAGCCTGTGATGGGGTGCCCAATTATGCAGTTTCGGTTTTGGCACAGAGGGCAACCTTAGAAAATGAGAAATTTGACAAGCCTAAGCAGATTTTCCCCAAGAATTTGAGACTCTCCACCTGAAATTTTGAAGGACATCGGTGTCATGTTGAGTGCGAGGTCAGAAGAGCATGTCGCTCTGTTCGTGTTGACACACCGAAAGACGCGGCAAGTGTCGGGAGCTCGATGTGCTCGGTGTGTCCTCCATGACTTGGCGTGGAGAACATGCGCAGCATGTCAAAATATGTCAAAATCTGAGGCGCTACAAGCACATGCCGCAGCAAGACCCTCTGAAGTGGCACATGCAGGGAGGACACCCAAACCTTTCTGCCCGGGCCCTTGCTATCCCCTGGTTGCAGATATTTTCTAAGAAGTTTGAACAACAGATTGTATGGCGATAGACGAGACCTTGTTTGCCTTGAGCCTTAGATGTTGCTGTGCGTTCCCTCTTCCTAATGCAGTGAAGCAGAGAGACCCTACACGTCCAATCGGACCAGAGCACAAAAGCACACCTTCCCTGCTGAAAATTTCTTTCTTTCATTTTTCTTTTCTTTCTGTCGTAAGGAACCTCAGATGTCCATATTGGTGATGGTTTCTCAGGGCCAGTGGCTTACTTCTGTTTTGAGTCCATGCGCAGCTTGTGTTTCCGATTCATGACTGACTTCGGCTGAGGATATGACCCTCTTACGCTTGTCCCGGGGACTGAGCAAGATGTAGTGCTGCCCTTGACTTCTTTCCCACGGAGACCACAAGAAAATGCCATCAGCAAGACTTCCTTGTCAACTGGAAAGTCCTGGAAGGAATGAGAAAAACATGGTCACATATTGGTCACATCAAGTCATGCTTTCTTTGAATTTCTTTGAGGTGTTTCATGATCTTGCTGAGTGGACGGAGGAGCTGATAATGCTGGTTGTCAAGTGCCCTGCTGTGAGCTGTCATGGTGCTGCTAAAGCTTTGAGGTCCGAAACAACATGCGTCTGACAAGGAAACTTTTGCTTGCCGAAAGGTATTTTTGCCCCGTGAAGCAGGTTATTGTAACCTTGGGCCGCAGACTCAATGGCTGAGATTTCAAATAAGCGCGCTGTTCAAGTTTGTGGCATGCGCCCCACTGTTTTGCAAGGACTGCTGTTTATCTTGATCAAGTAAGAAAGAGACCGAGGTGACAAAGGTTGGTCAGGTCTTGAATTCAAAAGTGCTCTACATCAGGTTGCTACTATGCGCAGCTAGCTGATCCCTTGAAGGTGCAAAGTGCAATGTCAGACAAAGTCAGCTTGATGGTATCTTATCAATATCAAGCTCGAAAAAACAATGTCACATACTGTATCTTTTTGCTATTTGTGCCATTTTCTTCAGGTGATGCTTGATGCAGAGGATTCATGGCTTTCACAGCGCCTGCAAATTTTTGTACAGCAAGGGGAGGCGGGGCCGATTGCCCTCGGTGCAGTGTTGGTCGGTTGCGTGGCGTCGGTTTTTGGGAGTTCGTCGAGCTTCAGGTGGCCGCCCCACCTGCCAACACAATCTGGCAATGCTGGGAGGAATTCAATAGGACACCCAAGGCGCGGTGCCATCGTTTCGAGCGCTGGGGTCGCTAGAGCCGCTAGAGCCGCTAGGGAAAGGGCGTGTCGAGTCTATGACAAGCGGATCGGCAAACGTCTGGGTGTCCGACAGGAAATCAAGGCACGGGACATTGAGAAGTCAATGAAAGAGGAGGGCCTGTGCCCCGGGGATCCCAGGAAGGGCCAGTACCATGGCATGGTTACCATGGCTCTCCAGTCTTTTGTGACTGCACTGCTTCATTGTTTTGTTGGCTCGCATATTATTTTTATCATTTCCATCACTGATGCTATTATCATTGCGAATGTAATATTCGCCATCATCATTGCTCTCATCTCTCTATTACCATCAGTAGTAATTAGAAATAATGATCTCACTGATAGTATTTCTACTGGATTTATATCATAATAGTACACCATGTATTTTATTGTCTCACTAGTCAGGCACTGCAAAGCCAATCCAGGTCAGCATTAGCACTGCTGTCTGAAAATAGGCTAGCCCCCAAGGATGGTTTACAGAATTTTCCTTATGAACTTACCATATTGGAATTATACCGTCGTATACCCCATTTTCAAACAGACCCATAAAAACAATTGTTGGTGATCTTCCCGTTGTATTCCCCGTAAAATCCCTTTTTATACCATAGAATCCCGTTAAAGCCCAGTAAATCCCATTATATATATAAATCCCATTAAATCCCATTCAATGCTATCAAATCCCATTTATCAATTTGTCACCATTAGAGGTACTGTGGGGACGTGGTGATTTGGCAACCGCAGACGACAGCAGGGCCACGACGTCCAGGTGTGGTGCTTTTGGAAACTTCGAATGTCAACGTGGTAAACCCTGAGGCTGAGGCCACCATACCCTGTTAACCCCAGTTTACCTTTAGTGGGATATGAAATTCATTTGATAACTATACAAAAACCTATAAAACAATATATATATATATTTATTATAAACAATAGTATAAAACTATATACAATATGACAAACAAATACAACTATATTAACTATATAAACTATATATATAAGAAACCATATAAAACATCTAAAAACCATAACCAAACAGAGGCTTATACAAAGCATCCATGGATGGCAGTTGCTGACCCCAGGTGCCAGCGAGGCGCCTGAGGACGGAGCAAGGCTCTCAGAGACCGGATACAGCCTGATATGCTGTTGATATACCATTGATATACCATTAATCCTTGGAATTTCCAATCTTCAAGGAGCAGATTGAACCTTGGAAATTAGCCATTGATATACCATTCATATACCATTGATATACCATTAATCCTTGGAATTTCCAATCTTCAAGGAGCAGATTGAACCTTGGAAATTAGCCATTGATATACCATTCATATACCATTGATATACCATTAATCCTTGGAATTTCCAATCTTCAAGGAGCAGATTGAACCTTGGAAATTAGCCATTGATATACCATTCATATACCATTGATATACCATTAATCCTTGGAATTTCCAATCTTCAAGGAGCAGATTGAACCTTGGAAATTAGCCATTGATATACCATTCATATACCATTGATATACCATTAATCCTTGGAATTTCCAATCTTCAAGGAGCAGATTGAACCTTGGAAATTAGCCATTGATATACCATTCATATACCATTGATATACCATTAATCCTTGGAATTTCCAATCTTCAAGGAGCAGATTGAACCTTGGAAATTAGCCATTGATATACCATTCATATACCATTGATATACCATTAATCCTTGGAATTTCCAATCTTCAAGGAGCAGATTGAACCTTGGAAATTAGCCATTGATATACCATTCATATACCATTGATATACCATTAATCCTTGGAATTTCCAATCTTCAAGGAGCAGATTGAACCTTGGAAATTAGCCATTGATATACCATTCATATACCATTGATATACCATTAACATGATTTTGTTATACTGAGATACTGTTCAGTTTCAAGTGGCTACATTTCTGGAAGTGCCGATCCATGGTGCCTCGTTTTCCGGAAGGCTTGAGCTGCCAAGTTTTTTCCACATCCAGCGATTTGCACATGATTAAGGATCCAATGATTTGCACAAATGTGCGAGATTACGCGGAAAGTTGCATGTGTCTTGGCCGCATTTTAGACTTGAGATGCTTTGAAAGACACGTTTTAAGCTAAAAAGACACTCATAGACAAAGTATCAGATTCGCACACTGAATGCAGTGAGAAAACAAGACCCCTTCCAAGAGTCTTTGATTGCAATGCATTTTTCTTGTGAGAGCTGCTGCACTGGCCAGCCGCGATTTCAGGAATCACATCTCAATAATCGTTCGCCATATGAGTGCAGAGGTGGGTACTTCCTTGTGCCAACATTCGGCAAGAACCGTTGTGGTAAACCCAATAATAAACCTATGATTGGGGAAAGGTTTACACCGCGCGTAAAAATGGCAATTTTTGGGATGAGTATGGATGGCAAAATTTCTTGGGTTTACCACATGAATTTCTACGATCCTGTTGAGATTCCCACATCAAGTGTCAGGCACCTTTCATGCCAGATGGTATTCACAGCCACATGGAGATTGGGCAGCTGGCAGCTCAAAACCTCGCGGGCAAACATCTGCACTGTTGGATGAGTCCTTTCTCCAAGGCCAAGCATGCGCTCTTTATTACAGCGCACGGAAGAGGTGAAGCGGCGAAGACTCAAATCAGGGTCTTGTGGCGACAGAATGCTTTTTGCATTACTCATACCGACCAGTATGGCATTCCCCAGCGCTTCTGCCAGGATTCACGTGCTGGCCTAAGCGTCGGTTGAGGTGATGGTCTGGTGCGGTCAGCGATGCGAAGCGAACTTCGTGGTGCTTAGGTGAATTGGCCATGGAGGTTCCTGGGCAGGCGGGAATGGACTCAGAGCTGGTTCTGAGATGAATCTGAGCAGCACCACAAATCTATGCATGCGTACGTAGACATATAAACTGCAGCTGCATATAGTTATGCACATGTGTGTATATATATATAATTATATATATAATTATATATATAATTATATATATATAATTATATATATATAATTGTGTTATATATATATATAATTCTTTCCCCCTGATACTAAACCTTCCCCCCTAATAATAAACACCTGGAGTAGTTGTAGTACTAGGGCGGTATTTAGTATTAGGGTGCGAAGCTGTCCCCTAATATTACATTTTAAACCTCAAAAAAGGAGCCTAACATTTTCGATTTCAAAATCGATCAAATTCCTTTCAACATCTAATTAACATATTGCCAAATATTGGATTTTGAAGCTTTCCCCTAACATTGAATACACAACCTAAATGAAAAAAACATCGATTTCAAAAACGATCAAGTTCCTTTTCAAATCATAAATATATCGTTGCCCAAAATCGGATTTCGAAGCTTTCCCCTAATATTGAATTAAACATCTCAATTATAAACTAATATTTTCGATTTTGAAGGATGGATCCTAATAAAGAAACACCCGAGGGTGAACTAGCTTTTATTGTTAAGGGGTGAAACCCTCCAACTGTTTTCAAAAGGGGATGAATTGAAACGCAAACTGACCGACTTGGAATTTACCAAAAGTGGAAATGGACCCTATAGTTTTTAGTATTTGAGGCACGTTTAGTAGGGGCAAGGGATTATATATACATATATACATAGGTATATATATATACCTATATATATATGAGTCATATATACACGTATATCTGTATACCCTCCCAGCGGTTTTTTTGTGCAGGTCAAGTGCCTCGAGATGACCGTCGATGCCAGATGGCGAACAGATCAATTGGGAAGCAGCGTGGCGAAGGTTGGGGAAGGGGACAAGGAGACACGGTCTGGCCATGGATTCCATGGATGATATTGGAGCTGTTTGATGATGAATATACGAAGACAAGATGGAGAGTATTTCAGAGCCCAAAATTCAATAAGTAGAAGTCCATGCAACAAGCTGAGAAAAGCTGTGTTGAAAGCTGACATTTTTTTAAAACTCAGAGCGCTGAGTCGACCAAACTCTTTGCCATTTGTTGGGGTCAAAATTCAATAACCACCCACAGGGAGGGTACCCGAGAGTTCCCCAGATGCAGGCCCTTGGCGTGGAGGAGGTGGGGAATATCAAGGGCACCTGATGCCATGGGATTTCCCGTAGGGTGGCTATCGTCGGACAAAGACACCATTCGATACACCGAGTTCACACCATTGGATTTTTGGGTTAACCTATTTTCAGGTAAACCATTTTTTTTTTGCAGAGTCTGCAGAGCATCGCCAATTTTGAGTCTATTATGGTATCCCAGCTTTGAGCCATGCCCAAAGGTGCACAGAAATCATGCCACACAGGTTTCAGGTGTCAGTCTATTTCAGCTATCGCGTTTTATATCGTTTTATTGTAGGTCATGATTGCACCCCTCAGCACTTTTGAAGCGATCAATTCTTGATGCTGATCCAACGGCATCAGTATTGTAGCAGGACTCGTTTGATTTCTTTCATGTGCAGGAAGTTGGATGAATCGAACAGAAGTGAACAGAAGCAGATTTGTGACTCTCAGTGTTCTTGGATCTTCTGAGAGTGCAGGTGCTAGCTGAAAATTCTGGGAAGCGCCTTTGGCTCTTTGACGGTGGTGCTCCCAATGCTTCCCGTTGCGCGCCTCTCTATCATAGCAAGGAGATGGCTGAGTGTTGGTGGGATGGGTATGCCTCAAAATGACTTCCCAAATATGGAGGCCTCAACAAAGCATGTCAGGTCCATTGGCACCCCAATTTTGATTGTGACTTTCAGGACTCGGAGCCTTTTGCCACCTTGCAGCAGATGGGGCTTAAGCCCCAAGTTCCTGCGTGAATTGGGACACAACATGCCTCATATTGTTTTGTTTGGGGATATGACAGTTGATTTTGCTTGATACTGAGGTGGGGTCGGAACATACCAAAGCGCAGTGTGTATGTGGTGGGCCTGCCCAGCAACTTTCACTGACGAGTTTGCTGTTTCCTTCTGCAGGTGCGTCGTCCTCTGCCGTCAGGTCGTGTTGCCAGATCCACCCGAGGGTCAGCACAACATCGCATTGCATTTCTTTGACACTGACGGACGTGAGGCGCATCGCTGCATCCTGTGCAACCTTTGTATCACACTGATCGTGATATCAATGTAATTGTGATCGCCACCCTTCCGGCCGTGAGCTTCACATGCAACAGGTTTCCAGAATCCCAGAACTTGACGGCTGTTTTACCATTTGATGTGAGAGGGTGTATCAGGTCAGGTTCCCAAATTTCCTCCATATGATACCAGACTACCACTCCTTGGTAGTCAGAATCAGAGCACCGTGCAGCACTTGAAAGTTCTTTCCCACGTCGCAAAAATTCCGTTCAAGTCTGTTTGTTGTAAGTTCGTGTATCTTAAACTGAAGGGGTACGGTTCGAGCTCACCTTGTAGGCTGGTGCCACCCTCCTCTCTGTCACCGAGGAGGAGTCCATGTTTTGTTGCTTCCATCCATGGCGATCTGGGGGATCCCGCAACGGCAGGCTCTACTGGAGCAACCCCAGAACGGAGGCAAACAACTGAAAAGATCCGGCCTCAGTTGACGACGACGACGATGACCGCGCTGTCTTTTCTTGCCAATGCTTGCCCTTGAAAAGTATTGCGTTGCAGAACATAGATGGGGAGAACGATACAGGGGAAAGGATCCTATTTGCAGGTGCATTGTGGCTGTTACTTTGCTGACTCCATCCTGCTCAGTGGCCCCGGGCCCTTTGATGCGATCCGAGGCATCATTGCGGTGGACCCAAAAAAGATATTGGCTCTGGCAAGGTCGGGATGAGTAAAGTGTAAGTTTATGGACTGTTGCATGATGTTCTGCTTTGAACATGGACGCATTCACGATGCACTGAAAAGTGTCGGTGGCTAATCCGGACAGCAGACTACAAGCAGGCAACACCTGGAGGACTCTGCTCAAGAAGTGAGGCAGGTGTTGTTTTGAGACTCCGACAGAGCAGCATTTGGAGTAGTTCAACGATGTTTGTAAGAAGCACCGTTGGCAAAAGATGGCAGTGCATTCGTTGCAGGCAACGCATGGGGCTCCGGGAAAAGGACCCGCACATGGAACTTTTTACTCTTGGAAGTAAGGGTAGTACATCCGTTGCATTTGAAAGGCAGCTGGAAGTGTGTTTTGAATTCAGACTTGTTCTGTTAAGCTCGTCGTTTCACCAAAATGGGCTATCAGATTGCAGAATTTGCAGAGGGCCAGCTGACGGGAAATGCAGCACCTTCCCATCCCATGGCTGGCAATGGCGCCACAAGAATTTGTACAGCTTGAACATTGGTAAATGATGGTAATTGGCTTGTCCAGAAATGCAAGTCCTATGGCTTGCTATCATTGTCCCCTCAAAATATCCAATTTCGGGTGTCCCCAATTTCAGGCAAAATGCAACTGTTTTCAATGCCCTTGCTAATGGCGGCTTCAGTATGTCAGGAGCCATTGAGGTTGCTGGAGGCACAATTTGCATCTGATCCATTCCGCTCTTTCAGTGTGCGGCGCCTCATAGTAACAGGCCTTTAACGGTCAGATCACCAAAGTCTACCGGGAGAGGCCGGAGCTGAGGGATAGCCAGAGGTTTAATTCCAATGCCAACCTAGCAAAGAACTGACTTTAACTTGAAGAGAACTTTACATCAACGGTTTCTCTACAAATGGTTTTCGATGCCGCCGGAGTCACTGGAATTTTGATGCCTTTCGGAAGCACTTAGATCACAGATCGGGTATAGCGGGTAAACACTTGCCAAATCCTTTTTTAACTGACATCGGTTCAATGACTTGCTATTATTGCTCGTTCACCTTCGGCTCAAGCGTCATACAGAAATTGCTGGCACAAGTCTAAGTCCAGGCACTTGGAACATGCCATGAAGGCCTTGGCTTTACAAGATTATCCTTCGCAACATGCTACGAATTGAGCTGTGAAACCCGTGAAGCCATGTACATCCCTTACATCCTTGTAGCTTGAATAGCGAAACCATGCGCACCGTGAGGAGCTCCTGTTTTTTCCGACCTTTTCAATAGAATTCAATCGATTTTAAGCCTTGAGATCGCTTAGATCGCTTAGATCGCTTCGATCGCTTGGCAGCTTCAGCCCAGTTGACGTTACGACGTTCATGTTTGATCTGGATCCATGGGAAGTTCACTACAACTAATGTAGCAGTGGAGCGGAGATGGAATCAAATGTTCCATCCTCAGACCGGCCCTTGAGAGCTTTGGCAGCTCACCTTGCCTTGCACATTGTGAGAATTGGGAGATGGTTGTGCCTCAAACTGATGGAACCGATTGAACCAAGGGCTGTTCCTCTGACTGCTTCATCTCAGGGTCCGAAGCTTTGGCGAGAGACTATCCCGTCCCAAAAGATCTGCAAGAGCACAATGTGACGGATTCAGATCGACATTTCGACATATTTCGACATATTTCGACATTTCCTGACGAATCTGAAAGATCTGAAATGTTCAGAAAAATGTTCAGAAAAATGTTCAGAAAAGACTCATGTCGAGGACCACGGACATGGGGTCTTTCCGGTTCCACATTTTTTCCCCGGGCGGGGATGTCGCTCAGGGTATGGCCAGTGGTCACTGCATGGCTTGGCTTCACGATGGTGGGTGCGAGCCACAGTCGGTGAAGCGAGTCACAAACTCTTGCATTTCTTTCCGCCAAACCGAGGCTAAGCATGGAACATATGGTGTTTGTATGACATAAACAGAACTGGTTGCCTTGTGAAGTGGTCTAAAAGTAGGGAGCACTTTAGAGAGGCACTATTTTGCATGCTGCACCAGTCCGTTTCTACCTTTTATCAAGCACCCACTGCAGGTCTGAGCACATGCAACAACGCCTACCGCCACCTCTTGAACTTTACCCGGCCCGACTTGCAGCCTCATGTGTAAAGACCTGAGCCTCACGTGAGATCACGTGAGCACATCATGGCCATTGTGAAGATCTGTATCCTGTTGGCGCTACGTCCATTCAGTAGTTGTTTCTGTCAAGTTTGCAGTGCTAGGAAGAACGACTCGAGTTCTTAGAACATAGAACATGATGTACATGATTCACAAATATTTACAACATACCGGGTTCTTCAAAAAAGAACAGCCAACCAACTTGAACTCTAGCGAGGAGTTAGACACCCCTGGTCCCCCAATTTCAATGTTGTGTGAAAGCAGCGCTTGGTGGAGCCTTCAAAAAAAAAACAGCCATTCTTGCTCCGGCCATTGAGAAGTGATGATAAGCAACATTGATACAGGGGGTCCGGGGGCTTCCGGTGCATGTTGACACTTTTTGGTCGATGGCCTTTTTTTTTGGCTTCGATGCTTGTATGTTGAATTGATTGGAATTGTATCTGTTCTGCACCTGCAACCAATTAACCAGTCCCAGGCTTCGCATCATTCTGGTGGGCCCCATCTATGCCTTTAGCGCATCGCTGGACTCTGAGACATCTGAGACGTGGATTGGTCAATGGGAGAGACCTTAAAATGACTTCTATGGTGAAGATGATGAACTCTGGGGATGAACTTTGAGACATATCCATATCATAATATATATATATATGCACATATGGATAAGTATATATATACACATAGGATTAAACATATATATATATATATACATAGTATGCCTATATATGACAAACTATGACAGTAACGGAAGACCACTCATCCAAAGTAGCTTTTGACTGGAGAGTCGTCTCCCTTGCTTCATGTTTTCAGGCTTTGTCTTTCTATGCATGAAAGTACTTGCTTTTTCATTCGATCAGCCGCAAGCTTAGTTGGAGTTCCAGGGTCCCAGGGTCCCAGGGTCGATCAGAGCAGCCAGCCGGATATTTCCAGATCAATCGAGGTGCGAGATATTTGGGAGGCTGTAGTTATCTACTCCTTCCTGACACTGGCATCACTGGCTTGGACTTTGGCTGTAAAAGTGCTTCCTTTGTCAACAAGACTTGGAATCCAGCGCAAGGCAAAGCATGGTGCGTTCACTCGAAAAAAATGCAAACATTTTGCAGGAATCGAACCTAAAATTGCAGGGTGAGGGGAATTGGTAGGTGCAAAGCTACGTCAAAACACAACAGTAAAGTCACTGGTAAGATCTGCGCTTGGGCCACTCTGGTACAAGGAAATCAATCGCACACCAAATGTTTCTCAGATCAGGACGATGCAATATCTTGAAAACGATAATACATTGAAGTTGGATCATCCTTGTCTCCTGATGTAAGCTATTATAGTGTGACTTCACACAGATTAGAGATCTGCATTTTTTTTTACTCGTTGGATAACAACAGTCAACGGCAAGAGATTGCTCGTGCGTGGTCATCACCAAAAGAGGTTCGAACTTGGGTTTACAGTAATCACTGGGCAAGGTAGCCCTTTTAAATTCAAGAGCCGGTGGATTACAGTAATTGTATTGCAAACCCTTCGAACCAGGCATCCACCACGCAAGAATGACCCGCTCTACTGGTGCCACAAAAACGCACAGGTATACAGTTTTCTCGTTCAGCTTGAACTGACACTCGACCTGGCATTTGCAAAGCTTGTGCCAGATCATTGAGTACATGGGTGGCGAGCACCTTTGTCTGCACAGCATCTCGCAAAATGACGAGGCGCGCTTTTGGGGCTGGGACACCATTCCCAAAGCTGGGGATACTCCCACCGGTCTAGTAGTAGACTCTTTCAATTGGCTTTTGGAATGTGTAATTTGGGCAAGTGCATTATCCGCGACAGGCCGTGCCACATTTGTTTCCGCTTAGCCTGTGCTGGACCCTCAGAAATTATGACTCGGCTTCAGGTTTTTAACAGCTACAGTAGGTTCCAGACATCCTAGAAGATGTACACTCCGCTGCTTGTACATCTGGTCGTGATTTGTCTTGTTGCTGTCAAGGCCTTCCACCGATTGCCACCGGATCCATGATCCGCGTGCCAAAGATGGGGGCTTTGCAGATGCTCAGCTGAAATATGTTGAAATGGTTTTGGTGATTTTCGTGGCCTTTTGGCCTTGCTTTCATGAGATTTCATGAGATTTTCCGCGTTTTTTGCAGGTTTGTAGCAGTGAAACCTGTGGTGGCTGTGATCTCCATCATTGTGTATGCTTGCGGTCAGCTTCACGTACCCTGGCAGCCATACAGCGCATCAAAACTGGCGGTTTGAAATATAGTTTCTTTTATTTATTTCCATCCCAATATTGATAGCATGCTGATCCCAATACTTTTCGAGATTGAAGCCATTGCGACGGCTCAGAACTGGTACTACCAGTGGACTCTCTTTGTGATCTACAACATCTCGTACAGTGTAGCGCTCTACGCCGTGGACTCAATAACTCCCACAAAAAACATTTTGGGATGTTTTTGATGTCTTTGTGTAATCTTTAATTCATTTTATGTCTTGTTCTCTGGCAGCTAGGCTCTGTATTTGATCTACTGGTCCTCTCACGAGCAAGAGGCCAGCTGCCATGAACAGTGTGAGTTGAAGCCTTGCAACGCATCAGAACTTACATGGGACAAGATGGACAAGACATCCTGGGAGGCCCTGCAATCCAAAAGACCTTTGTTGAAATTTGTTAGCATGGAGCCCAAGGAGTACCCTGTACTAAAACAATTTGGACAAACATTGCAAACCTTAACATGTCGGAACTGACGACCCACTTAGGCGTGAAGATGATTGTCTTTCTGACCTTTTGGCAAGCGCTTTTGCTGTGATATCCTTAGACAGATCTGACTATCAATTCATTTTGAAGGCGTGAACGGCGTGAATCCGTTGAATCTTCTCAGCAGTCTTGCGACATTTTTTTGTTTGCCATTTTTTCGCTTGAGTCCGCTGGCACCCCTGCCGGGCAGCAAGTCGAAATGGGAGGAGAGGGAAACGGAGGGAAACGCACATGGCAATAATGGACGGAGCATGATCAGCCTTAGACTCCCAGAGTCTAAGCCCATCTAAGCCCTAAGCCGTTGCATACGGCATCACAACGCTTGGAGACTCCAAGAAAAAGTCCTGGGTTGCCATGTTGCCAGGACTTCATCTTGTCGCTTGAGATGATCTTCTTCGGAATTCTCATGAATCTCGCATTCTCATGGATCTAAGCTCAGAGATATGGCAGTCGCCTACCGCATAACCAGGCGGTAACACAACCAGGAGTCATGGGAGGATGTAACGGTCCGAAAAGTTTGATGATTTTTGAAGTCATTTGGGATTGGCTCAATAAAAAAAGCTCAGAAGGTTCAATAATTTCGCTCAATTTATAGCTCAGACGGTTCAATAACCGGAATGACTTAAATTCTGTCGGTTTGTGTATTGATACCCATTTTTGAGGCAACACTTTTGACTTTTGACTTGAAAAACTCGTGTCTTTTCTGCGCGCTTCTTCTGGTCCCAAGGAGAGAATTCAGAATAGGTCAAGGAGCACCTGCACAGGGAAAAGGCTGGTGAAGTTTTGAAAAGGAAGCTTCTGCAGCTTTCATTCTTTCCTTCTGGAAGCTTTGGATTGAATAAAATTTCTTGAGGCCCAACAGACCTGATTGACCTTGATGGGTCAAAGGACAGAGGCAAGGCGGGTGTGAAAGGTGTGCCAGAAATCAGCCAAAGTAGGCGAGCATCACTCATCGCTGCTTGGTTTCCACAAGGTAAACTGCCTTCAACAGCAGCCACTTCACCCGAGCGGAAGGACGCCCTGGACACACCTGCAAAGATTGCTATGCTATCGTGCTGAAGATTGCGGGATAGCACCACTGTGTGCTTTTCCAGAAATGAAACTTGAGATCCATGGCTCTCTTGGACCAGGATGGCTCTACAGATGTCAGCCCAAGCTCAGAGCCAGGTGCCGAATACAATGACGGAAGTGATACAATTCGGCAAGGCCCCAGTGTGTAGACCCAAATCATCCCAAATCAGCAGCTGGAAGGCTGGAAATACAAGGAAGCCACTGTTGGTGACCCATCCCTGGCCAGGGCGAACAAGTGTGGTGCAGAATGCCAAGACAGCTTTCTGTACGATGCCCAGTGACGTGGTGATGAGATGTGATGAGTTCGGACAGGGGCACCACTTACAAATCTTACAAGATGAGCTAGTCATAGCTAGTCTTGAGATGTTTTGAGTGAATCTGACTCAGTTTCTCTGGTTTTCCTTTTCTTTTCCCCACCATCCATCTAAAGGAGATCGAACCGACGCTGGCGCGAGGTCCTCGAGACATCATGATGGATGCCTCGAACAACTTTTCCAAGAGATACAAGCAGCACGTGCTCATTGAAAGTGTCCACTGGCTTAGACTGTCATAGAAACATGTGGTATATTTACAGCAGAAATGCTAGACATGTTATTGTCGATGTTATGATGTTACTCCATAGGCCCAGGACTACGAGCTGGAGGCTCCACAAGGCTCCGATCCAAGCCTGTAAGGAGGAGCTGTACCTGGGATTGGTAGGGTCATGGTATATAAGTAAAAAAATAATGACAATGATGTATACTCATATATATATATATAATACAATTATAATGATATACAATGATAATGATAATGATTCTCATTGCAATAATGATAAGATGTAATGAATATTCATTATGTCTTGGGTAAATGGTTGAAGCTCTGCTTTTTGACCATCCAATTGGAAGGTGTAACTTCAACAAGTGGCATCACTGTGGATCTTTTGGACACCGACCCAACTTCCAAAAGCAGCAGCAGGGAGACCCAGTAACAGAGATGCAACATATCATTGAGCTGTCGAAGAAAAACTGGTTCGGACTCTGATACCAGAGATTAGCATCGTATTCTTCATGCTGCTCCATGCTGCTTCCAAAGATTATCATTTTTCTTTGAGGAACTTGCAGCTTTTTGTGGATTCCTTTCTGCTTCGTGAAGAGTGAAGAAGTCTCTCAGTCTGCTGAATTGCCATTGCCAGAGCATTGCGGGGCCATCCTCAGGTGCTAAGAAACTGGGTCTGCCTGGCCTGCGGCCACCTGCCTTAAAACTAGGTCCGGCAGCCCAAATTCGACACAACTGGGAGCTTAGGACAACGACCACATCATCCGGGCAATCAAACATGGCAATGGGAAATCCCCGAACTAAATGATTATAAATGGAGGTTTTCATGATGGACAAAGCTCAAGAACTTTCATTAGACTGCTTAAGGCCGGACGCGCCGTGATGGCGAGCAAGGCCAATTGCGTGGTTGGTTTTCATCGTTTTCATGTACAGATTCAAGAGACCTGTGTGGATGTTGAAATCTTGTCAGGTGAGCTTGAGGCAAGACACTTAGGGTGATACTGATGGATTTGCATTTCGCCAGAGATTGCACTGATTGCACTTTGTTCATCAACCGGCACACTTATTTCATGGGCTGACCGTTGTGCTGAGAGGCCTCTGCCGGACGTTCTGAGCCAAGGTAGGAATTGCTTCCCGAAAACTGGCTGCGTAAAAAAACCATCACCAGCTATGTGTGGGTCCATTGGCACCCAATTTTTGATCCATAGTTCTCTGAAGCTACCTGCGGAAAGGCCAGAGACCGAGGGCAGCAAGGGCCGTGCTGATGAGGAACGGAAGAGTTGCATGTGATCATGTGATACCGGCCGCCAGCAGCTACCAGCGTCCCAGAAATTAGTCGACGGGAAAATTGTCAAGAAACCCATGGAAACCCTATATTTGAGAAAGACCATGAATCACCATCGTTTTCAGATTTACCCTCAAAACAGTCCATTGACAGCGGCTACAACGTGAACGCAAGGACTCTGGAGAACAAGTGTCCCAGGAGGCGGTGCTCATGGCAAGTTCAGCTGGCAGACATGGCATTTTGCTCACTGGCGGCCAGGCTCAGAGTTGACAGCTCCGTAGCGGACACAAATTTTCACCCCGGTTCTTGGCTGGTGTCAGAAAGTTTGCAAACGCTGGCTGATGAAGTTGATAAAGTGGATAACTCTTCACCTTGTCCCTGACCCTGCACTATACTTGCATATATATCATATATATCATATATATATATATATTTCATATATATATATATATTTCATATATATATATATCATATATATATATACCACATATATATATATATATCACATATATATATATTATATATTATATATCATATATATATATATATTATATTTATCATATATATATATATTATACACATCATATATATATACATAGACATCTCATTTGTCCATGTGATGAGCTGTTCGTGTGAGAAAGAGATGCTTTAAGTGCCTTTATATATATATAATATTATATGGACATAATATATTCCAGCGGTCTGAAGTTTGCAGGCTCTTTCTGACAGTCTCACTTCTAGCTTGCAACAATGCTTGCAAGGGTTTGCGTGTGAGTGAAGATATCTTTTGACAAGATGCTTTCGTCTAATCTTAAGTCATGCTTTCACTCATTGGCCCTGGTAGATGGTTTGTCAGCAGATCGCTGCAACTGCCGGGAAACGGCCACTGGCTGTGCTGCTACATGAGTCGAATGCATTTTCAGCGTCGCAAGCCACAGCCTTTTTGGACGCTTTCCCGTGCAAAGCAATCTGGATCGATGCAGTGTGGGGGACAAAAAATCCCGCTATTCGATCTTGGGAATTGACATTTTTCATGGGGGCACGGAGACAGTGAAATAGAGAAGACCTTTTGCTGGAAATAGCATTTGGTTGTGGATTCTTTGGTCCATTTGTTTACTCAGCTTTGTCTTCTACGTCAGGTCGAATACAAGTGGTGACCCAAGTTGCCCAGTTGGGTCAATATACAGACGAATGACACAGCTCGCGATTCTGTTGCACACAATTCCAGCTGGAACCAGATCTGCGCTTCAATGCTTGCCCATTACTTTTGAGGTCGAGGGGGCGAGTTGCTGCTATGGTTGGCATGAGCCCAAGATTTCATTTTTGTTTGGTTTCAAGTCGTTTTGCGCATCCATGAATCACCTTTGTTGGTAATAATATTAGCAAGTTCTGTCTCTTTTGCAAGTCCACGCTCTGGGCTTGTGTATAGTCTTTTTAGTTCAAGAAATTCAGCTGTGCAAGACACACAACATCTGGAGTTTGAACACGGATTTAAAAAAGACACAGTTTGACTAGGCAAAGGCAGACGATGCGACGCAGTCACCAACCTTTCTCTACAGTGCCTTGCGGGTCTGCGCCATAGATGCCATAGATGCCAGAGATGCCATAGCAACCCCCACAGATACACGTCTTGGTTTCACCATTTTCACCTTAAATTTCCCGTCAAACCATTGACTGAGCCAGGTAGAGCCAGATCCTGCCGTGGAAAGTGATCTTCCTGAGAACTTGACGCGTTGTCAATTGGTGGAGGTTCCATGTCCAAAACATTGGGAACCGCCAGATTTGTGGTCCCTTTAACTATACTACAACATTTGACCATTTTTTGACAGTTTTTCTGCGTTATAAATTGGGGTCCTGCTTTTTCAAGCCTACCACGATTTCCGTTCGCAGGTGTTCACCATGGATCCCAATCCCATGGTGGGTGCCTATGGACACCCGTTTTTGTTGCCGATCAGAGAGGGACAGCAGGGGAAAGAGATCATGGCCGCGCTGCAGGACGCTGATGGTACGAAGAGGGAAAGACATCAAAGAACTGCTCATAACTCATAACTGTCATAACTTATGACATAAGATCCTAGACTGCTCCAAACTCTAGACCCTTTTCGAGTGAATCAAGGCTTCAACTTCAACTTCAACTTCTGAAAACTGTGAGGAGAAGCTGCGATGTACAGCCAAGGATCTACGTGATTACGGGTGGGGTTGCCAAAATTTAAAACCATCTGGCAATGGACAAATGCAGTAACACACTACTCACTCACATCTGGTGTGTTTTATATGGATATGCTTGCCCTGAGATGGAATGGTACTACATCTTCAAATTCGGGACTAGAATGATTCTGTACCACTTTCTTGTTTCACTCTTCGCTTCAATCAGTCTTTCAGTCTTTCAGAGACTCGGTCTATTTGTGCTAGCTTCTCTTCCATGGCTTCTGTTCTCATTCGTACTTCGCACGACTTCACCTCAACGGCTTTAGAGTGCAAAAACTTTGTATATTTTTATGTGTTGCGCAGACCCATTTGTCATTAATGCATTTATTGCTTCTTTTGTTTCATGATTTGAGTTAATGTACAGATTCACTATCTGAGTTGATACTGTAGCCCCACACAGCATCGGTTTGACTGAACCTCCTGCATTCATGCAGTACACGACGTGTGTTTTGTGGAGATGATACGTTTGCCAATCGAACAACACAGATATGCGATGAACATTGATGAACTATGTAATCTTAGTGTTTATGCGGTAGAGCACGAAAATGGTAAGGCTTGTAGAAACTTTCGAACGCTTATGCAGTTCCGGCCGTTTATACAATTGTGAGAAGGAGTCTTCTGATTCCTGCCTTCTCGTGTGTCAGATTACAATATGTTCCATCGCATGAAATCCTATTGCTTCACAGTGTGTTGTGAAACGACGTGTTGTCAAACACTTAACTATGCAACCACCTGCCTATGTGCCTGCAGACAGTCATGCACCCAGACATGTATGCACTCTTGCCTGCATACATGAACAAATTCACCCGCTTCTTTGCTCGCTTTTTAGCCTTTTTAATAGATACACCCCTCCTTGTGCTATCGATGTACCAACGTATGTATCTATGCATGCATCTTCATACTTGCCAACAGTCGTTTGCATACACAGACACATTCAGAGGCAAACACAGACATATTCAAAACAATGCTAGCACGGCTGGAACGCATCCTGTGCGCTATGAGTTTCTCATTGAGAGATTCTCATAGAGCTTCAGCCGCTTCAGCCTGTGCTGTTTCCGTTTTCAGGTGCCGAATCCTGGTGGGAAAAGGTGAGCTCGCCGAAAATACCATCAGGTGCCCCAAGAGCACCAAGAATCGGTCGAGCCCGTTGCATTGGACTAAAGTCACCCAAAGCAGATATTCAGAAGTCAAAAGAACAGATAAAGAGCGCTGAGTAGGCTGCAAGTGCATCTCATTTTGTCCAGGCAGTGGAAAGATCTGACTGATGACTTCACTTGGCAGCTGTCTAGGGCCTCAGCTTTCAAGGCAACCCTTTTGTCCCACGCGCACGAAATGTTTGATGATTGAACTTTAAACAGAAGATGAATGAGCTCGCTGGCCAGAACGGGATAACGGCATGTGCGTAGACAGTGCTGAGTCGTTGAGGTCCTCTGATGCCAGGCCAAGTGCTGCAGACCTTTTGGAAGCGAGTTGGATATCCTGCACCTGCCATATTCTGCCATCATGTACCAGCTTGCAGGCCGGAGGATGTCCATGTACCTCTGGATTGGCATGCTGAGAACCTGGCCCTCGCCATTGAGAGGACTGAAGAGTCGAGTCGAGTGAGCACTTGTCATTTGGGACGGGTCAAAAACCCTGATGATGGACAGAAAATTGCTCATAAAGAGTTGCTGCAACCGAATATGGTATCAGATGTATTGACCCATCCCCAGTTCAGTCTTTCTGATACTTGAGTCACATGAGCAAACACCGAGAAAACATACCAAACAATGCCAAAGGCCAGTGTGACAGTGTGACTTTTCTTCCCTCTCCGAGAGGCACCATCCAGTCTACATGGGCCGGCAACTAGTTCGACCGGGTCATAGACCTTTGACCATCAAGGCAATGGTATTTTTGGCTGATCCTTGTGCTGTATTTCCCTAGAGCTTGCCATGTAAAGGCTCTGTCTTTCATAGCGAGTTTTGGACATCGTGCTACTTTGGACAGGCAGGCTGAATGCAATTTCCAGTTTGGCACCTAGGCTGTGGCGGGGCGGTTCCGACAGAACAGCTTTGCTTCAGTGTTGCAAAGGGACCATAGAAGAGTGTTCTGCAGAAATTGAGCTGTGTCAACACGAAGATTTCTATGATGTGGACCTGCAAAGTTGATTATTTGGAGATCTGGTAAGCTGAAACTTTCCGAGGTGATGCTTTGGTGAATAAGTTGTCGAGGGAGCGATCCCGCGCTGACACTTTCCATTTCCACAGTGGGAATTCTCGGCTTGTGGCTCTGGCCATCTGGTAGAATTCTCACATGATGAATCCAAGACTCATGTTTTTGATGTTTTTCAAATAGAAAACAGACATTGAATACTATTGAATTGGAACACATTGGAACGCAACTCCATAAAGTCGTACGTTTTAGAGGGGCCTCTGCGGTGTCTGACAAGGAGGCACTGCCTCACACCTGGGATGTGGAGGGAAGCCACGTTTTTAAACAACGAAACAACAGCAGCACCTTGTTAGAACTGGATTTTGATTTTGGTGCTGATTACATTCTGGTAATTCATCATATTCATCCACTGTGTGGCTTGCATGGCTTCAACCAGTAACCCTCCGAAGTGAGTCGAATGTAGCCAGAAGTGCTTTGTGCCACTGGCCACGTCATATTGCCAGCTTGCTATGAGCAACTGGCCTCATCGAGTCAGCATTAGCTGGGAAAAACGATCAATAAACGCAGTTGCATTGCTGAAGCGTTTGATGGGAAGCCACATGCCGTTGAATGTCTTGTCTTGTAGAGGAAGAGCAGTACCTGTTCAAGACATGCTCTCCAAATGCTGAAGCTATCTGAAGCTGTATCATGAAGTCACAGGCTTCCGGCACAAGAAGTCATGCCGGAGCAGACGAAACAAAAGAATAATCAACAGGACTCAACAGGAATTGCCAAAGATTTGGCCATGATCAATGACAGCTCACCCGTGCTTGGGCTTATTGATTTGTGGATGATTGTGGACCTGTGGATGCTTGCAGAAGGACAACAAAAAACGAGCTTTCTTAAAAAAAGGAACTTCTACTGTCTATAGATGTCTTATAGTCTATAGTCTATATCACACAATCCAGTGTCCTCCGGACACAGACCTGGACAGATCTGGATTTTGAGCTCATCGCTTAGTACTTAGAGGCGGGGAATTTTCTTGGATGACTTGTGACAATTGGGTAGATCCCAAACATGGGGGTAAAATATGGTAAAATCAGGTACCACAATTTACTTTACAGCACATTTCAATGAAGACAATCATGATGATCCGTCAATCCTATTTTTGTGCAGAGCCTTGGTATTGAGTAGTTCTCCCGACTTGCAGCTAAGCTTCTCTACCAAGCTGAAGGCGTGTGAATATAGCTTAGGTCAGTAATTTGCTTGAGCTAAATTCTTTGCGCTGGCCACAACACCTGAAATGCAAGTGGCTTTGGGGTGTGCTTTGACAGGATAGAACAGTCTTTCCGCTGATCTTTTGCATAAAAGCACGTGGCTAGAGCATTTGCTCCTCTGAAGACTTTGAAACTGTAGTATCTGTAGTCGAAGTAAAGTATAGATTGGATCATCCAATGATCTATCTTGTGGTGAAGACCAATCTGGGAAACAGATGTGCCAAAGAAGGGACCGAATGTCTTGAGTGCTCTGCTTCTTACGGGTATTATTTCATATTATTTCCTTGTTTTGAGCAAGGACAAAGCTAGATTCAGCTAGATGCAGATTTACAAATTTGCTGCCAGCATCAACTCATTTCCGCTGGCCACATTTGTTGCTGGTATCAGGCCATGGCGGCTGGCAGCCCAGTGGACATGCTGCGGGTATGGCATGGATGCCTTTCACATCTACCAGTGGCAGCAAGGTGAAGTTGTCTATGACTGCACTCTTTAAGTTTTAATTCCTCATCAAATGATTAAGTCTCGGACATAATTATTCATAAATATTCTAAGTATTTCTAAGTTAATAAGCCAAAAACAATGGACAAAACTGGTGCCATGTTGAAACAGGCACCCCACCTGCCCTGGCTTTAGGCCGCATGGGGCGATTGGATGGGCGCCTGGAAGGTGCACTGTTCGCAACAAACAGATTGGAAAAACACTGTGACACTCAGCAGATTTCGTGAGGCTGAAGCTGGTCAAACAGCCAGGGGGCTTAGAGTTTTAATTTTGCTGCATAGATTCTGCTCCGAAATATGTTGGAAGATGTTGACGGATTTGCATGGCCTGGCACTCCCTCCCAGGATGTGGAACAGGACCGGCTGAGCCGAGCGCAGGCACGGCATTGAATTGACAGCAAGTCATCACAAAGGTGCCAAGTCATCTGCCAGGCAGCTTTCGGAGGAGAGACCATGGCCAGGATGAAGGCCATGGGTGAAGCAGATGGTGGTTCAGCTGGGTGACCTTGGCCTCAGACTGCCTCGAAATGGAAAGTTTCAGGACATCAATGTCCTGATCCTTGGCTGTAGAGGTGTTGGTGTCCAGATCCCAGGGTTGAGCAGCAAACAGCAGACGCGGACTGTGATTGCGAATTGCAGAATTGCAGAAGTTTCCCTCGAACTGAGTGGACTTGAATCTCAGGTGGAAACGGCAAAGAACCTCATCTTGAGCAACGTATCCAACTCAGCCATCGTGAAAAAAATGGGGGGACCTTGCATGGCTTGCTCACAGTTCAGCACTTGGGTAACAGGTAACCCTAAAAGTACGAGATATTTAGATGCTTATAACTTATAACTTAGATGTTTCTACCCCTAGATTTTCCTTGAAATTGGAAGGAGTGCTTCATGTTTTCCAGGTGGGCAGTGTCACTGTTTGGGATCCTACTCCTGCGAAGCCAGAGGACAGCAAATTGATCTGAAGGTTTGCCAACGAATTGCATAGGCCCCAAGCGCGCCAGGACAGAGGCTGCAACTTCTACCTCACGGAGAGCAGTACAGGCGTTTTTCCCCAAACAGTGTGGCCACAATTGGGGTTCTTACGGTGAGAGTTAAGGCCTGATGTTCATTCGAGGTGGTATCATACGTGCACGCCATTTTTGATGACCCTTACAGCACGAAAGTTCCTTCATCTTCCGTTTTCGACGGAAGTCTCGCACAAAACGGTTGCCCGCGGACCTCTCTACTGAAGGTCTCGTTTTACTAGAGCGCCGTGCTCGTTTTTTGAGCTATATGTCCATTCTGTGTGACGGGCGTGGCACTTTCGGGACATTTTGAGGTCTAAAACGTCGTTGGCGTGACAGGTGCAGGACATCGTACACTTTTTCATCCGCGTGGCAGGGGTGGCACTTGTTGCACGTTGCTAAAACGTTGCCAGGCGTCGGTCAAAATGAGAGGTGGTTTTGGAGGTCATGTTGCTTGGCAGGCGCAATATTTATTTGGTGAACTTGGTCGACGTTTTGAAAGGGTCAAAAATCTTGTTTTGTGAAACTGACGAATTTTGATTTTGGACAGGATGATGATTCCGTGTGGCAGGTGCAGAACTTCGGATGCCTCGGGTTCATTTCTTGTGGCAGGCGCAGTACTTTGTAGACCTCGACAAAAAAGTGGCTGAGACCTAGGTAAAACATCGTTTTTGTTTTTTTTCAATTTTCCATGTTCATTTTCGCGGTGCGCGCGATGTTTTGTTAAACTCTGACATGTGCTGGCGCAACCGTCTCGGCACTTTGTGCGTGTCGGATCGCTCTTGTTGTGGCGCGGTGCTGATTTTGGGATCGCTCGCGCAACCCTCTCGTCACTTTGGGCCTATCAGATCGCTCTCGCTGTGGCGTGGTGCTCATTTGGAGATGGCTCGCGCAACCTTCTCGTCACTTTGGGCCTGTCAGATCGCTCTCGTTGTGGCGAGGTGCTCATTTTGATAGTCAAGAAAATCTTGCGCAGAGATCTTGACAAGGAGGTCTTTTATAGAGAGGATGCGCAGAGATCTGACCACGGAGACCTCTTATAGTATAGAGATTTTGTGCAGAGACAGTGCATAGAGATCTGTTGAGATCTTGCCAAAAGGTCTCTTACAGAGATCTTGCCAACAGAGCTCTTGTAGAGAGCTTGTACAGAGATCTCTTCAAGAGATCTTGCCAAGAGACCTCTTAGAGGGAGCTTGTACAGAGATCTTGTACAGAGACATTGCATAGAGATCTGTTGAGATCTTGCGAAGAGAGCTCTTATAGACAGCTTCTACAGAGATCTCATAAGGAGATCTTGCCAAGAGACCTCGTATTGAGATCTTGCACAGAGATCTTGCCAGGACACTTCTTATGGAGATCTTGTACAGGGACATTGCATAGAGATCTGTTGCAGAGATCTTGCCAAGAGGTCTCTCGCAGAGATCTTGCCAACAGAGCTCTTATAGAGATCTTGTGCAGAGATTTTGCTAGGAGACCTCTTCTAGATATCTTGTACAGAGACCTGGTGAAGAGAACAGAGATCTTGCTCAGAGATCTTTCATAGAGAGCTTGGACAGAGATCTTGAATTGAGACTTGCGCACGATCTTCTACAGAGATCTTCACACAGGGAAATTCCAGATTTCAACCTGGCATCTCTTCTTCCAGAGACCGCCTTCAGTGAACACCATGTTCTCACTACTGGGGTCGCTCTTGTCCTGCTAGCTTGGAGCCACTGATGATTTTGGGTCTCTTCCACATTTCCCCCTTAGAATCCTAACTACGCAGTGCTTCAAGGGGGGGTCTTGCCGGGATAATTCTTGTGAGCAAACCAGATCGGTGAAGGCTGTTCGAATAGTCGAGCTGAGGCAAGCCACGCGCAGCTGAATGCATGGCGCAGCTGAAATCGCCGCGCTCTGAGAGTTTTGCCAACCGTAAGTTCTTGTAGCTGTGGTTTGCAGATCAAAGGAATGGTCCATATGTGGCAAGGCTCAATCCCTACTGCAAAGTGGAAAGTCTTGAAGCAGACGAGGCAAGCTGTTTCACCAGTCATCGCATGCCCTGGCTTGAAGATGGAGTTTCTGTATGGATAGCTCTCAGCAACAATGTCAAAGATTCTTCCGGATCCAGCATGCCACAGGCACATATTTGAGAAGGTGTGCAAACAAATTTATTTTTAGTCGTATCTCATGCAAGAACTCCTCCGGTAAACCTGTCTGAAGAATTGTGCTTAGTAGTTTTCTACGTTGCACTTGTGCGCTGCAAGCACAGGCTGCTCTTCCTAGTTGTTTGGCGGAAGCAAGCCTCCCAGCAGCGGTGGCATTTCTTGAGTTATCTTCAAGGAAAGGATTTTTCGGTCCTGGCAAGATCTTGGGAACAGCTGAAGGCAAAATTGTTTCACATTCTTGTGCTATGATTACTTGTAAAAGAACCAACATCTCAGGTTCCCTTGTCCCTAAATCATGATCCAAACAGGGCCAGCAAAAGACAAGACCGTGACAAGACCCACACATTTCAAGGCCAACGTCCTGAGCACTGGCCGCGGACCCAGATCGCACTTCTTCTTGGGGATTTCCCTGCATTTTTAGATACGAAACATGATGACGAACCCGGCAGGACTTTGGGGTAACCTAATTTTTGACAAACCCAAATTCTATCCACCAGAGATTGAAATGAATGGAACAGACAAGTGCAAAGCCAGAGGCGAAACATACGACAAGATCATGTGCTCTGTTGTCCGCATTGCTTATCTCTGATAAAGCAGTCCTGTTTCCATGAGTTGGGCAATTCTGCAATCTGAGTTGTCATCATTACTGTAAGTTATTGTCACAGGCACATCTTCACATCTTCTCACTTCAGCTGATTCTGGTTGTTGGCAGCAGCGACGGATTTTTCTCTCTTGTACCGCAACGCTCAGCTTTGTGGGGAAACCAAAGCAATTGGAGGGTGTAGAGTCGTTGGTCGTCAATGAAGACTCAGCTTTGGATCACTTTGGATGTTCGACATGCAAGTATTATTCCCTAAAGATGTGACCATTTCAGGTGCCCAGAGGGAAGCCCACAAGCAAACACAGACACGGACACATATGACCAAAAATGAGAAATTTGTGAGTCCATTCACACCCCAACTTGACTCATTCATAGAGAACAACCTACTTTCTCAACCACAATAGCGGCAGGAGCTAAGAGCCATGGAGGTTTGGCCGCCGCCGGTTTGGCCGCCGCCGGTTTGGCCGGAAATGATGGTCACAGACGTCAAAGGCGTCAGATGGGCTTAGTAGAAAGTTGTTTGTTTTCCTTGTTCAGGGCAGATGGATGTGAACTGCCATATTTTCTGCTGGTGAAACAATCTGCGAGGTGTGGTTGATGATTTCTTGAAGAAGAAGACGCTTCAGCAGGTGGGCTTGGTAGGTGGACTTCAGACATTTTGGGACCTCAATGTGTTGACCTGTGAGTTCCAACCTCCCGCTAAAAGGTGCTGGAGAAAGCGTGCCACCATGCCATGTTCGACCCCTGGGAGCAGTGGCTTTGCACCATAGATGAGGTGCCAGATGAACGGCTCCCGTGTCACTTTGCAACTGATGATGATCGTCTGGGATAGGTTGTAATGTTGTAACCACTAGCCCACCAGCCCAGCTACTCATTCTGACCCCTGCGGTGCTGGTTTCCCCAACAACGAGTGACCAGGTGATGTCGAGGTTGAAGCCATTTCCTGCACAGAAATGGCCTCTGATCCTTCACCTCGTGATGCTCTTAGAGGATTTCGACACCCAGGCGATGATCTCAATTGGGCCTGTGTTGATCGGATCGTCATTCAGCGAAACAAAGGCTGATTATATAGATTCAGAATCTATTGATATGTGCTAGTACTGGAAATCAGATGACCAAGAGTCAGGTGGACCTCCAGTTGTTCTTATATATCGTTATGCATGCATGCATGCATGCCTACCTGACTACCTGACTACCTGACTACCTATCTACCTACATCCATCCATCCATCCATCCATCCATGCATCCATGCATCCATGCATCCATGCATCCATGCATCCATGCATCCATGCATCCATGCATCCGTGCATCCATGCATCCATGCATCCATCCATCCATCCATACATACATACACACACATACATCCATCCATCCATCCATCCATCCATCCATCCATGCATGCATGCATGCATGCATGCATACATACATACATACATACAGTACATACATACAGTACACACATATATACATACATACATGCATGCATGCATACATACATACATAAATACATACATACATACACACACACACATCTATATATCTATTTATATATATATATACACATGCACACACACACATATATTATATATATACATAGATACATATAGATATATATATACACACATATATATATATATATATTATATATATATATATATATTATATATCCGCCAGGCACGGGCACAAGCTTTAGCTAGCCTCCGTTCGCAAGCCCCTGTATTTTCAGGAATATCCAATCAGGATTCTTTCTCTGCCATGTCAGCCTCGCTTACAATTCAAGCAGCATCCATCTTCTACTTGGACAACCTTTTGGCGACCGCTTTTGCACTATATACCAGGTTGTTCTGGCTACATTTTTCTACATCGACATTGTCTCCAATCACTATTTTCTGGATTTGTCGTATTCAACTCCTTCCTCAAGGCTGTGGGGGAAGCCTTGCACAGTCTCTTGTACATCTCATCCTCCGAGTTTGCTGGAACCAGTACCAATTCAACCATCTCTTACTTGGCCTCGTTGTGTCTCGATTCGGTTGCATTTTTCTCCTGCTTGCAATTCCAGCCAGTTTTCTACTTCATCGACATTTTCTCCACGCACATTTTTCTGGATTTTTCGTATTTCACACCAAGATGAAGACAAAGGGGGAGGTCTTCCACATCAAGTCCTACTTTTCACTCTTTTCTTTTGCTGGAATGTACACTCATCGTCATTCTGTACTGAAAGGGCCGCGGCAATTTCCATTTCCTGTTCTTGCGAGACTGAATGTCCCTGTTTATACAAGGAAATTTGTTACAAGGACATTTTTGCCTGGAGGTAACTACTACCAGGAAGCTGTTATCATCAGCTCCGACCACACCATGCCACACCACAAGTGGCGAATTTTTATTAAGTTCTCTGCGCTTCAATTTTAGGGGCCAAGACAAAATTTTTCTTCTAGCCACATCAACTCCATTACCTTGCAGCTAAAGCTCGCAGGGGCCGCCAGAGGCGTGCCGGGAGACCACGGTCACTCCATCGTTGTTACTTTCTCCATTTTCTAGTTCTACTCTCCAGAGCGAGAGACAAGTGGTCACGAACCCTGCTGTGCGTCACAGGACCGATCTCCTTCAATTTATTTCTCGTTTGTGATTATTGTTTCTACGTCGTTTCGTTGGTTTTGGGGGTCCACCTACACAAAATCGTCGGGTCCCGTGTTATAGGTGCTGGTTCGTAGCTTATCCTGCAGCCACAGATTCTCCTGTTCTTTTCTCTTTTTCTCTTTTTTCATCTTGTTTCTCCATTTGGCTGACGGGAAGCTGCTGCTGACGTGTAGTTCGACATGAACTGCATATCGCTGCGGAACAAAATATATATCCGCCGATTCAGTCAACTTAAAGCCCTCTTCCGGCGAGCTGTCCATGGCCAAGAAAAGTTTGCATGGTTGAGCCATGTACGCGTGGAAGCATTGCCCAGTGAGGACGAGCAACTTCTGGTAGATGTCGTGAATAACATCAAGGAGGGAGAGATGAACTTGAGGCAACCGGACTTTCATGCAGCCAGCATATGTGCACTTGCCCAAATTAACGGAGGGATATTTGTTTTTTTTTTCGCATTGCATCTTGAGCTATTCCTATCATGAGTTGCTATTGCTGGTGATCTGACTTTAGGCCAGACTGTAGAAAGCAGCTGGATCACCTTTGTGATTTGATGCGGTTACGTGCCACTTTACTGGCAGCAACTCGGCAGTCAGCGCATGGGCTGCCTGGGCTCGGTGGATTTTTGTTTGCTGCAGACACGAGGCCAAGCAAGGCAAGATCGAAACGGTGGAGGACAGGAAATGGTGAAAAGATGTATGGAGATGCAGAATCCGTGACAGGATCCCTTTCAACTTTCAAAGATGCATAGACCTCAAGATAAATCACACATCATTTTTGATGCCTTCAGACTTCAGATCATCAGTTTCTTTTGAGATATTTGATTTAGGCTCCTGATGAGGTGTTTCACATGGTTGTGTCTGAAAATTGGGTATTACCCCAGAATAACAATTTTCAAAGTATTGTTTTCTTGGGTATATATTGGGTCACCAAGACGATATGGGCATGTCTGAACATGGGGTACCCTGAGCACCAGGGGTTCTTTGCTCGACTCGTCTGGAGGAGCTCTCAGAGTGCATCTTACTTGCGATTTGGTGTATCTGCGGGAGTTTCTCCTGGCGAAACGCAGTAAACTTGAAACACCTTCAGTCATGGCATTCATGGCACCTGCGACAGCCACCTTTTCCTGACTTCTTGACTTGTCTGACTTGTGGTCTGGCGTTGTGCGATCTTGGAACTCGTCTTTTTTTGCGTGAGGTTTGTTTTTAACCACCATTTGCACACTGCGTTTGAGTAGCACCATTTTCTGTCATTGGACTCGGAGTACTGGTAGCTGTAGAGCCAAGGCATTGAACAAAGTGTGAATGCCAAGTCGGAGATGGAAGCAGACATGATTGAGATGCCTGGCTGCCTTTGTATTGTATGGAATGGCCAAGAGCTGGCCACTGGGAAACTTCAAAGATCTTGCAACCATTCGAAAGAGACAATGTGTTATTGAATCAGTTTCACTCACTTGTGCCTTGCGCGAATTAGCAGGGATGCAGAAGCGACTTTTAAAGTATTCTTTCCTTTCTACTCATGCAAGATAATCCAGAAGCATTCTGCTTCCGAGGAAAATCGATGAATTAAAATTCAATATTGAGGAGAGGAGCTGTTTGCAGAACCTGGTTGTTTGGGTGCGACGACAAGGCAATGAATTTTATGAGTCAGGAGTTTGTTTCACTCCTGACGTAGTGAATATTTTTTAGATACCCAAGCTCACTACTTCAGGGCCATCGATTTTCCTTTCTACCCTTTGAAGGCCAGACTCAGCCAGACACGTTTTCAATTCTAGCCGAAAAATAAATATATTACATGCGCATATATATATATGTTATTTGATACATATATATATGCTATATAAATTATGTGATATATATATATAATTATATGTCACACACACACATATATATATATACACGTGCGCAAGAGTTCCACAAACCCAGAAGCAGATTCTTTAGATCGTGAAATCTTCTCCGTGACTCTGGGCTCAAGATTGGTGTTGCGAAAATCCTTGCTCACCACTCTTTTTCCACTGAAACTCGGATGCATCGGATCCTGCTCTCCTCTTCAGAATGATTATCCGAACCTATGCCGTATTCTTCTATAGTATGTATATATATATATATAGAGCTATAAAGGCCAGAAATCGATGTTCACCACTCCTGCAAGAGCTGTGATCGGTGCTTGTTTTCTCAATTTGAAACTGGGATGATTTGGCCACCTACACCATTGGTTGTGTCCCGTTGAAAAGCACTACCTTGAGGTCTTGCTCTTTGAGATCGGCAACCTGCATACCGAAGTCCATGATGTTTTTCTTCAGGTCCGCAACGGGTGGTTGTGGGATGTTGCTTACAGGTAATTTGTTCAGATTCATTCATGCACGTTTTTTTGGCAAGAATTGTTCCTGACTGTTTGTTTTTTTGGGCAATTTGTTAGGCATCTAAGACGCCTTGTTTGAGGCTGGTTATTTTGGTGGGCACATGTGCATCGAGCCCTCCATGGCCTATCGAGGAGGGTCCGATCCCCCAGTCCATCACCAGAGCCGTCAAAGTCTTCACCATCCCCATTGGCCTGCCCACGAATCCACCATTAAAGTTGGGGTCGTGTTGATGAGAATCTGTGCTTGGCCCGGATATCTATGGGTCGCAGTACATGCTGAGGTGGCTCGTACCTCCTGCAAACAGCAACAGCTGCAATTAAGGCATCGGAGAATGCCTCTTGACATTCCAAGAGTTGGACATCTGTGGTCAGCAGGGGTAAAGATCAAAAATAAGGAATGGAATACAAGGCTAGTCATTTTTGGGATCTAAAGCCGTCCGTTTAGGGTAAATTACCGTTTTTTTCCCCATCGTTTTTGTCTTTGTAAATAATCATAATATACATATATATATAGTATCTTTATAGTATATTTCTAATAATATATATTTATATAAAAATATATTTTATATAAAATATATTGTATTTCAATGTAATAGACACTATATAATTATGATATATAGATTCAACATAGAATATACAAAATATAATATACCATGTTTCATTCAATATAAAAAAAATTGGCACCTAATATCTCATATCTAATCTATATAATACACATATTTTATATGTATAATATATAATATATAATATATAATATATAATATATAATAAATTATATATAATATATAATATATAATATGTAATATGATATATATCATATATAATATAGAATATATAATATGTAATATGTAATATGTAATTTATAATATATAATATATAATGCATAATATATAATATATAATTTATTATATATAATATATTATATATTATATGAAATATATAACATTTAACATATATTATATATAATATTTAACATATATTATATATAATATTTAACATATATTTGATGATATATAATATGTAATATATAATATATGATAATTAATATAGAATATAAGATATAATAAATAAAACATATTTTCAAAGATATTATATATAATCAAATTGAAATATGATAACATCGACATTTTATACAATACATACGATATATATATATATAATATGATTCAATATATATATATAGATATACATATGTATATTTAGTAAAAATACAACTAAATTTGATAAAATATAGTAAAGTATAATACAGTAAATACAGCAACCATAAGATAATATACAATATACCTATAATGCAAACATATTATATACAATACATAGTATATGCAAAATAACATATGACATATAATATATATATATAGATTTACATATATATAATATTTAATATTCAATATATAACATATATTTTTATAACATTTAGTATATAATAAAATTAGCCTTGGCTCGAACCCCCTCCGCGCGGGTAGGCAGGACGGCTCCAAGAGTTCGAGAGTTCTTTTTGGCCCCGTTGTTCTCGTTCCTCTGTCCTGTCCCCCTTTGGCGTCAGGTGGTGTTGCTTTTGGAAAACCAGTGGACTTGCCAGGCGACCGACGGCTTGAGCAGTGTGTTGTTTCCCATTTGTCCACAATCCTTCTGGTGTGAGAGAGGTTTGTGGAAGTGCCGGTTCTTCTTGGCTTCGGGTGGTTTGGCCACTCAGGCAACGGCCCTTGTCTTTTGGTTCCTCGCCGCTGCCTGTGTCTTGTGCTCCTGTTTGCGGCTTGGCTCGTTTGTTACTCTTTGGTGGCCTCTGCGTTCCGGTGCCCGGCTGCCCCCGCTCTGTTGCCTTTTCGGCCGTTCAGGTTCCTTTGTCTCTGTGGGGTGCCTGTTCTTGCCATGGCGCTCCGTGTTGATTCGCCTTACATCGTTGTCCCGGTGCCCGATCCCCACTTGTGGCAATGGTTTCTGTGGCAAACTTGGTTGCCATTCCACATCGCCATGGCTTTGCATCGGTGCATGCCATGCCAATGGTCTGGCTTTCATGATGGGCCCCGTCCGCAGTCATGGCAAGCCTGGGGCGCACCCCCTTCCAGCCCTGCGGGTGGCTCACCTGTGAAGCTGTCTTTGGAGCGCTACCTGTTCTTTCCCGATCAGATTTTGCCGTCTGCTCCAAATTCTCCACAGGCCTTGTGCGTGGCGATGGACAAAAGCAAGAAACGACTTTCCCAAGGCCAACTTGATCAAGGGCCGAGTTTTGACGACGAGTTGTTGGAACATGGCATGCAGGTGTTTGCATGCCAGACAGACAGTCACAGAATTGCAGGTAGATTGGAATTCCTCTGGGCCAGGCTTGGTGAAGCATGAAGTTGGTACCCGTGAGCAATGCCAGGTGCAAGACCAAAAACCGGTGTACTCTCGAGGTGAAAGGGTTCTTCTCGGGGGCCTCAAGACTGTCAGCATGAACGGACAGGCTGGCACCATTACTACGCTTCTTGCGTCAGGACGGTATGGTGTGCTTTTGTCTGATGGTGGCAAGATCGCAGTTTGCCCTTGTCATCTGCAGCCTCTGCATGGAAGAAGACATTGCTTGCTCAACGACTTGCAGTGCCATTGGAGGTGAGAAGTTGCTTGACGTCGGTAGCAGTGTGCGCCTGTTCGGCCTCTCCAACAACGCTCTGAATGGCTTTGAAGGCACCATTGTCACCAACCGGGGCTCCAATCACAGGTATGGAGTTCGGCTTTCAAATGACCGATGCGTTTCGATTCGCGATCGCAACCTGGTGCAGATTGATGAACTGATGACATAGCTTGAGCCGGCTTTCTTGTGCACCTGAACCAGCGCAATTGCCACTGGTTCAGTTAATTCATATCAATTCTCTTTTGTCGAAGGTGACCCTTCGTTAGAGTTCGTAATTCCCTCGTTTGTGATGATGTTCCGGACATGGAAGCGGACATTTGATGCCATCCTGCGGTCAGGCGTGGCTGTCCTTCGGACCACTCGCTCGGCCAAGGTCAAGTCCGTTCGCGCTCTTGGTGCGCGTTTTGGTTCTTCAGGTTTTTATGGTCATGTCTGCTTGTGTGACAGTGCACTGCAGAATTTGGCGAACCAATTTGCATTTTCCCCGCGTCTTTCCTCCTTGCGGGTGCCTGCATTAAATTAATTTTCGGCAAAGGTCCGCACGCTCACGAAATACTCGTTGGCGTGTGCACCGGTCTCACACGTGCGCGTTTTACAAACGTCCGAGAGTACATAATAAAACTGAAAATAATATATAATATATTATTTTTGACAAATAACCGGAAAT